>PVJS01020280.1:0-18288 GCA_004027185.1 Glis glis
AGGAGGGAGGGAGGGAGGGAAGGAGGGAGGGAGGGAAGGAAGGATGGGAGGGAGGGAGGGAGGGAGGAAGGAAGGAAAAAATGTTAGGGGGGAAACTTCTGCTCGCACAGAAACCTGCCTCTGATATTTATAAGCAGCTTTATTCATAATTGCCAAAACTTGGAAGCAACCAAGATGTCCTGCAGTAGGTAAATGACTAAATACTGTGGAACATCCTATTCAGTGCTAAAAAGTAATGAGCTGTCGAGCCATGAAAAGATGTGGAGGAACTTTAAATATATATCACTAAGTGAAAGAAGCCGATCTGAAAAGGCCACATATGTTTGATTCCAACTCTATGTCATTCTGGAAGAGGAAAAACTACGGATACAGTAAAAAGATCAGGTTTGGGACAGGGAGGAATGACTAGGCAGTGCACAGAGAATTTGTTGGGCAGGGAAACTACTCTGTGTGATACTATAATATGCACGTATGTAATTTGCTCAAACCTATAGAATATACAGTGAACCCTAATGAATCCTAATGTAAATTGTGGATTTAAGGAGATAATGGTGCGTCAATCAATGTAAGTTCATGACTTGGAATGAATGTACTACTCTGGTATGGAATATTGATGGGGGGAGGCTATACGTGTGGGGGTAGGGGGCATATGGGAACTCAGTACTTTCTTCTCAATTTTGCTGTGAATGTAAAACTGCTCTCAAAAAGAAAGTCTATTTTTAAAAATGTTAGGAGAAAATGTTAGGCAATGTTAGAATACAAAAAAGTTTTCCTTACTGCTCTTCTTTCAAGCTTCTGGGTTGGGGATCAGTTGACTTAATTTGTATTACAAGAATGCCAAGCAAACTGTCTAAAAATTGTAACCATTTGTAACTAATTACCCATGTGAATACCATCCTTATACAAATATCACCATACCCACCTGATTTCTTGTTTTTGTGGTTTATTAAAATATTCTCATTGTTTTCTTTGTAAGAAAACTTTAAGTGTGAGCTTTTAAAATAAATCTATACTAATACACTACAGGTTTTGTATTTTGGATATTGAGGGTCTATATAAGGGGACAGTTTGAGGTTCATGATCCAAGAAGAGGGAGAAGATGGAACTCAAGACATGAGAACCACCTCTGTGATAGGGAGAGGATGCCTGGACAGAGAGAAAAGCAGATATAGGAAGGATGAAAGATACTAATAAGAACGTTCCACTCTCATTTTGGCAGACCTTCCACCCTACTGTCTGAGAAAACTGAGAGGAAGAATGCACTGCAGATGGAGAGTTCATGGAGAACAGAGACAGGATGGAGCTGCTCAATCAGGAATCAGATCCTAGAGGATCTTGACCAGCAGCAAGCCCAGCTGGAATTCAATAGTGTAATTTATTGGAGGCTAGTTTTGTATAATTTTATACTGTGCCTTTCTCTAATGTTAATTATTCAAGAGATGATTAACCAATTTGTGGGATCGATACTATGTATCTTGACTTTTCATATTTTTATTTAATGCCTGTGTTGAAAGGTGTCATATATTAAACTCATTTATAAGTTAATATAAGCAAGAAACTAAAATTAATTTTCTTTTTTTAACCTTTCATGAGAGATTGAAGGCTTGTAGTTATTTTTGAAACAAAACAGTGAAGAAGAAAAAAGTGAAAAAGAAAAAACACTGAAACAAATGGTAAAATAAGATTATAGGAGCATGTGTGGGCTGAATTGATCCATGCTAATCCTGCCCCTCACTCTCACTGTTAAATAAGTCAACTACTGCTATATCTCACAAAATAAAATCTTTTCCTTATATGGAATTCCTGCCCAGTGTTTCTTATTCACATTTCTGAGTAAACTTCCTATTCCTTAACAAAATTACCTGCATCCTGGGGGTTGCAAACATCCCCTTCTCCTTCTGACAGGCATGTAGCTGAAGAGATGATGGAAGGAGGTACTGCTGGCAAAAGTGGCTTTGGATCTTCATCATAAAAAAGTATCAGGTCCTGACAGAAAACAAGACAGAGCATGGCAGTTGAAAAAAACAAAATTAATCACATCTGGGCTATGGACATTGATACAGTTAAGATATAGAACATTTCCATCATAACTAAGAGGAGACGGGGGCTCTTCTATAGCAACACCCATCCTCCACTGCCCCTACTAACCTGTTCTTTATTTCTATAAATTTGACATTTAAAGAATGCTATATGGGTGGAATCATACAGCATGTAACCTTTTGAGGTTGGCTTTTTTGACCTGGCATAATTCCTAGACTCATCCAGATTGTTATGTGTATCAACAGTTACTTCCTTCTCATTGCTGAGTAGTATCCATGGCATGGATGCTTAACCCATTAAAAGACATTTAGGTTGTTTCTAGATTTTGGCTATTACAAATAAAGCTGCTGTGAATATCTGTGTACAAGTTTTTATATAAGTTTTCATATCTCTGGAATAATACCTAGCAATGTAATTGCTAGGTTGTATGGCAGATACATGTTCAGTTTTATAAGAAAGAGCTATACCATTTTGCAATAAATGAATGATCTAATTTCTCCACAACCTCACCAGCATTTGGTGTTATCACTATTTTTATATTAGCCATTTTGACATGTCATTGTGTATATAAATTAATTTTCCTAAAGACTAATGAGGTTGAACATCTTTTCATGTGCTTGTTTACCATATGTACTTGCTAAATGTTTTTTCATATCATTTGCCCATTTTCTAATTTTCAGTTTGTTGAGTTTTTTCATCAATGGGTGTTGAATTTTGTCAAATGCTTCATTGCATCAATTGAGATATAATTTTTCTTATAATTTTTTCTTTAGCTTGTTGATATGATGAATTATATGAGTTGTATACTGATATACTTTCAATTCAAGTCTCTCAAGTTATGACAATGTCTTCTAGTTTACATCCATATCTCTCATCTCCTATGCTGAAAAATCCTAGTTCTCAAGGATATCAAAGTTGATATTTGATTCATTCCACATTACACTCATAATAATCTCAGAGCAAAAATATCAACATCACAGAATAAAAATACCAACTGAATGCAAGGTATATTTGCTTAATTTTATTTTACATTTTTAGGGATTACATTTTGTCTTAAAATTATGTAAAATTTTTCCAGGTTCCCAAAGACAAATCTAAAAGCAAGGCATACTTGGTGAAATCTAGCTTCTATTCCTCCTCTCCACTTTATTCATTCTGTTTCATTGTGAGTAACTTAAAATTTTTTAACTTTATGGTTTATCGTTACATATTAGTTCTTCAATATAAGCAAATTGGAACTACAGGAATGAAACTAAAAATATATGGAAATTTATTATGTGATAGAAGCCACAATTCAAATTAAAGGAGAAATGACATTCAAAAAATGACATTGAGAAAACTGATTATCATTTGTAGAAATCAAATTTTAAGAATGGATATTTAATTCTCTCCACCAAAGCAAATTTTAGAAGATAAAATTTAAATATATTTTTAAAATTAAAGCATAAAAAGGCAAGGGTTATTTCTTACAAAACTAAATATACGCTTACCACACATCCAGTAATTTGTGTGCTCCTTGGTATTTACCCAAATGAGTTGAAAAGCTTATGTTCACATTAAAACCTGCACACAAATATTTATAGCAGTTTTGCCCCTGATTGCCAAAACTTGGAAGAAACCTTCAGTAGGTGAATGGATGAATTGTGGTTAATCCAGACAATGGAATATTATTCAGCACCAACAAACATGAGCCATTAATCCATAAAAAGACATAGAGAAAACTTATGTGCATGTTAGTAAGTGAAAGAAGCCAGTCTGCAAGGCTATATACTGCATGATTCCAATAACATGACATTCTGGAAAAGGGGAAACTATGTAAATAGTACAAGGGTTAGTGGTTGTTAGGGGTTGGAGGGAAGGAGGGATTTACAGGCAATGCACAGAGGATTTTTAGGGGTGTGAAACTACTTAGTGTACAGTGCTATAGTGGTGGATACGTGTCATTATAAATTTGCCCAAACCCATAGAATGTAAAACTCCAAGAGTGAACCCTAATGTAAACTACAGTCTTTGGGTGATTATGATGTGTCACTGTAGGTTCACTGGTTGCAACACATGTACCACTCTGGTAGATGTTGGTAGTGAGGGAGAGACAGTGTGTAGGAGGGACCAAGGGTACACGGAGAAATCTCTGTACCTTCTGATCAATTTTGCTATGAATCTAAAATGGCTCTAAAATATAGTCTGCTTTAAAAAAAGTCAAGGTGACTTTTTATAAAGGCTCAGAGTAAGGAAAGTCTAAGAATACTTAAAATCTAGAAGTTGTAAAGGAAAGAAAGGTGAATTTGACTACATAAAAATTAAAGACTTCTATAGGCCAAAAAAGGCCATAAAGTAAAAAAATCAAATGAAAAACTAAAGATTGATATACATGTAAAGAACCAGACAATGGGATAATTCTTCAATAGACAAACAGCTCTTAGAAATCAATTAGAAAGGGGCTAGAGATGTAGTTTAGTAGTAGAGTGTTTTGCATGAGTGAGGCCCTGGGTTTGAACCCCAGCACCCCTTCCCACCCAAACAAAAGTAAGAAAAAGATGAGAAACCAGATAGGAAAATGAGCAAAGAATATGAATGGAGTTAATAATTATAAAAAATAAATTAAAACAAAACATTTCTATCCCTCATACTGACAAAAATGAAAAAATATGAAGAGTCATTCTGATATACTATTCATAGATATAAATCGGTACAACTTTTGGGAGGACAATTTGGCAGTATCTTTCAAAACAAAAATAAGTACTATATAAACTTTCAGTAATTCCATTTCCAGGACAGCATCATAAAAATATGTGTAGAAAAGTTTTCATTGCAACATCGCCTTTTAATAGACAAAAACATGAAAATTCCTAAATAATTACCAATAGGGAATGATTAAATAAATCAAGATTTATATAGCACAGCTATATTTACTGATAAAAATATCCTTAAAATATGTACTTTCATGAACAAAGCCTATTTTGGAACATTATACAACAACTGATTACATTTATTATGTAGAAAGATGACCAAGATGTATTGCTTAGTTCTAAGCAGGTTGCAGAGCAATATATGTTGAATGATTCCATTTAGATAAAAAAAAATGTGTTAACACAGAAAATTTTCCCCAAAATTTATAAAAAAAAACTTCTAGTAGTAATTGTCTCTGAGGAGAGGAACTCGAGGAGTACAGAGGAGTAAAGTAATACTTTGCTCTTGAGTCTTTCATGTTCTTTGAGCTTTTTGCAAGAAGTATTTTCTGATTTAAAAAGAAGTAATGAAAACACAAAAATGAAAATAAAAAAGGACTTTTAAATACAAAGCAATGATACAGCAAAGAGATAGGAATGATGAATTAACATAATGAGAATCAGTATCATTTCTATTTCTCTAACAACTTTGATGAGTTCAATTTTTTGCAAATATAATAAATGGCATGGAAATAAACCCAAGGCTAAAAATTGTGTATTTTTCAGTTAGCAAAACAATATGCAGAAACTGTAGGAAATAAACATTTATCTTCTATCACTATCAATTTAGGAACTCACAACTAGACTGAAGGTTTTGGTCAGCTTTAATTTTGTGTGAACCACTTCACAGCATCCCTATCTGTTGCTATGGAAACAACTGAGACCAAAAAATCACAACCTCATTGTTCAATCTTCTCAAGCAGGAAAAGAAGATCTTTTAAGGTGGTGAAAAGATACAAATAGCCTTATTAGTTAGCAAATTTAATAACAAGAATTCTGGACAGTATTCAGAGAAAACAGACCCATGTCTGTTATAAATGTAAAGGCTTTACTTAGTTTTTAATGTATCACTTAGGCAAGCACTGTTCTGCTTTTGAAAGCTCTGTTAAGAATTTTATTTACTGCTTTAAAGAAAAAATTTTTTTTCATTTGTAGAAAGAGAATAGTTAAAGAGGTTTCTATTTAATATTTTTAAAAGATATTTTTAGGCAACCCTCATTCTGCCTAAGCAATCGACAACATCATTTTTTTCTTGTTATGTATCAGGAACATGAGAATGTTAATGTAGACGCAGTATTTCTCATATAGTACATCTGCATAAACAGTTAGCTTTACTGTTCAACTTGCTAGGTTTTGTCTTCTGCTACAGAAGCAGACTACTAAGGAGGACATATTGGATTGAATCAAATGCTTTTGACATTAATAAGATGAGATGCTTGTCGGTAGGATGATGGGATGTTGTTATGATATAGCCATGCTTTGATAAAGAAAAATTTGGCTTCTAAACTTCTTTTTTTTTTTTTTGCGGTACCAGGGATTGAACGCAGGGGCGTTCTACCTCCGCGCTATGCCCCCGGCCCTATTTTTTATACTTTTTTATTTTGAAACCGGGTCTCACAAAGGAGAGAGAGAGAGAGAGAGAGAGAGAGAGAGAGAGAGAGAGAGAGAGAGGGAGAGGGAGAGAGAGAGAGAGAGAGAGAGAGAGAGAGAGAGAGAGCTGAGGCTGGCCGTGAACCCGGATCCTCCAGTCTCCGCCTCCCAAAGTACTGGGATTACAAGCGTGCGCCACCACGCCCAGCCTCTAAACTTCTTTTGAGAGAAGGTCATAATTTTTTCTCACTGATATAACATGTGAAATGATATAGATCAATAACAGTGGGTTCCTCTAAAATAATAGAAAAAATAATTGTCAGGATTTAAAGACTAACACGAAAAGCCTAGATGGAATTTTATGTCTTCAGCTCCAAAGCACACAGAATTATTCAAGTCTGTTTTCTACCTAAAAGCCACCATCAGCAAATAGACTGATCTCAAATTTAAAAATCATTCTGACTTAATGTCTTACCTTTTAAAATAATCTGTGTATTTTCAATCTGTGAGCTATTATGCAATTAAGGAACTGTGAAATTTCAATTTTATGTACCTTTCTGAGTTGTTATAAAAGCAACCAAATCCAATACCTACTTGGGTTGGGGAAAAGGGCTGAAACAGAAGATCAAGAACTCCAACCTCCCTTATAGGAATCATGGCAGGAAACCCTTAACAAAGCACTCTGAATAGGAGGCCGAAATAGCAACTTTCACAGGAAAAGTTAATATGTATATAGTACCTGCTAGTCATGCATTAAAAAAATTTGTCAACTGAAGAATCAGTACTTGAATAAGACTAAAAAAGATGGACAAAGAATTTAAAATAAGCTTAATAAACACACTGAAATAATGAGGATACAAGTAATACAAAATAGGAAGAACACTGGATATGAAGAATAAAACAAGTATTAAATATAAGAATAACGGAAAGAGAGAACACAGCTGGGATAAATAGTGAAATGGATATAGCTGTAAAGAAATGAGTAAGTTGGAAGGTCAAATTGAGAACTCTCATTGAAAAAAAGAGAAAACAATCAAGGAATAGAAACTATAAAGAAAGGTTAAGAGATATGAAGACAAAAAGAGAATTATTAAAATATCCAGATAATCAGAGTATGAGAAAAAGAAAAATAAACAGTAGGAAATGTTTAAAGAAAATCAGAGATAACAATCTCAGAATTCAAGAGAACTGACAGGATTTCTCCCACTGAAAAGTCCCCTGGATGACGAAAGAGAAAATGAAAACATGTAAGCATTCTGCAGGAAAATTAAGTCCTTTCAACAAGTGATGATAGAACAACTGGATAGCTCCAGGCCCCCTCACAAAAGGTTTCCTAAACCTTCACATATACTTCACACCTTATACAAAAATTAATTCAAAATAAATCACAGAGCTGGGCGTGGTGGCGCATGCTTGTAATCCCAGTACTTGGAAGGCTGAGACAGAAGGATCACAGATTCGCGGCCAGCCTCAGCTACTTAGTGAGGCCCTCTGCAACTTAGTGAGACCCTGTTTCAAAATAAAGAATAAAAATAAGGTTAGGGGTGTAGATCGGAGGTAGAATGCCCCTGGGTTTAATCCCCATACTGCCAAAAAAAAAAAAAAATGAAAAACATAACACCTTTGGAGAAAACCTATGTGACCTTTGATTAGGTAGAGTCCTTGGATAAGACACCAACAGAATGATCATTAAGGAAAAAAAATTGGGCTTCATCAAAATGAAATTTTTTTCTTTATGAAAGATAGTGTTAAAAAGAAAAGTCAGGTATGGTGACACACGCCTGTAGCAGGAGGCTAAGGCAAGAGTATAACAAGTTTGAGAGCAGCCTGGACAACTTAGTGAGATCCAGTCTCAAAATAAATGAAAAAGAAAAGGCTGGAGGTGTAGCCTGGTGGTAGGGCCCTTACCTAGCATGCACAAGGCCATGGGTCAATCCTAAGCACGGTCAAAGGAAAGCTACGCAGCAGACAGGAAGGAAATGCATGCACACCACATATCTAACAGAGGGCTTGTATCCAGAATACATGATGAACTCAAAATTCAATGGTAAAAACAAACACTTCAAATAGAAGATGAGCAAGAGACATGGCCCCCAAATCACATAAAAAAAATGTTCAACATCATCAGCTACTTGGGAAATGCAAATTAAAAGCCACAATGAGGTATCATTATAAACCTATTACTACAAATTAAAATGGTGGTAATACCAAATGGTGTGGATGCAGAGAAACTGGGGATCTCTCATGCATTGCTGGTGGCAATATAAAATGGTACAGCACTCTGGAAAACAGTTGGACAAGTTTTTTGTTTTGTTTGTACTGGGAATTGAACCCAGGCAGATTCTACCTTTAAGCCACATTCCCACCCCTTATTTTTTAATTTTTTGAAACAGGATCTTGCTAAGTTGCTGAGGGTCTTGCTAAATTGCTGAGGCTGGCCTCAAACCTACATTCCTCCTGTCTCAGCCTCCCAAGTACTGGGATTACAGGCATGAGCCACTATGCCCAACTAGTTTGACAATTTCTTACAAAACTTAGAAGGTACTTACCATACAACCAAGCAATCACACTCTTGGACATCTATCCAACAGATACAAAAACTTCATACACAAAAATCTGTATATGGCCAGGCATGTAATCCCAGTACTTGGAGGCTGAGACAGGAGGATCATAGGTTCGAGGCCAGCCTTAGCAACAAAGTGAGACTCTCAGCAATGTAGCGAGACCCTTTTTCAAAACAAAAAATAAAAAAGGCTGGGGGTGTAGGTTGGAGGTAGAATGCCTCTGTGTTCAATTCCTAGTACCAAAAAAAAAAAAAGAATATTCACAGCAGCTTTATTCATAAGTACCTAAAAACTAGAAATACCTAAATATTCTTCAGAGGGTAAATAGTTGAACAAACTGATACATCTTTATCATGTGAAGCTACTCAACAATAAAAAGGAAGCCGGGCGTGGTGGCGCACACTTGTAATCACAGTACTTGGGAGGCAGAGACCAGAGGATCCAGGTTCGTGGCCAGCCTCAGCTACTTAGTGAGGCCCTCTGCAACTTCATGAGACCTGGTTTCAAAATAAAGGTTAAAAAAATAGGGCCGGGGGTGTAGCTCAGAGGTAGAACGCCCCTGGGTTCAATCCCCAGTACCACAAAAAAAAAAAAGGAATAATGGACTTCAAGGGCATTAACAATGAGTGAAAAAACTCAACCTCAAAAGGTTACATACTGTTTGATTTCATTTATATACCTTTCTAGAAATGACAAAAAAAATATAACAATGGAGAGAAGACTAGTTGTTGCCAGAGAATGGGGTTAGAAGTAGGGTGGAGTGAGCAGCATTAGGAATATCTTCTGTGGGATTGAACGGTTCCATACCCTGAGTGTGGTGCTGGTTACACAAATCCATGAATAAGACCCTAAGTCTAGGTGACATTAGCATAGCAATGTCTGTTTCCTGGCTTTGATACTGTACTATAAAAACAGAATATTCACAGCAGCTTTATTCATAAGTACCTAAAAACTAGAAATACTTAAATATTCTTCAGAGAGTAAATAGTTATATGACTTAGGGGAAGCTGGGTGAAGGATACTCAGGACTCTGTACTATTGTTGCAATTTCTGAATCTATAATTATTCCATAATAAAGTTTTTTTTAAATGAGTAGAGAAAGATGGGCTACTCAATAAGTTAAATATTGACTATACACAGGGTACAAAAGACCTCGACTATATACCACATTAGTAAAGTTTTAGAGGATATAAGGACCTCAATACTTAAAGATTTTTATTACATTTGGATAAGAAAGAATTTAAGATTTTTTTAAAGGCACAAACCATAAAGGAAAACTTTGGTAATTTGACCTTATTCATATTTAAACCCCTGTATAACAAAAAAACATTAAAAAGAAAGTAAAAAGACAGCAGAACCCAGGCTGAAACAGGAGTTTTGCAAGTTTGAGGACAGTCTCAGCAACATAGGGAGACTCTCAGCAACCTGGCAAGACCTTGTTTCAAAATAAAAAATAAAATAGGGCTGTGGGTGTAGCTCAAAGGCAGGATGCCTGGGTTCAGTCTCTAGTACCACACACACACACAAAAAAAAGACAAGCAGAGTTTCCCTTTGAGCACATGAAGCCAGGAAAGGCAAGCAAACAGAAAGGAGCGTGGCCCACAGACACTGATTTTAGCCCACTAAGACCAGTCAGACCTCTTTATTATTCTATAATATTATATATTATAGAATCTGCAATCCTCCTCTCTCAAACTCCCAAATTTGTGTTGTTTTAAGGCACAAAAGTTTTAATTTGTTACAACAACAAAAGAAAACTACAGCAGTGACTTACCTCTGTTGATTTCCAAGCATTTACCTTGAGTGGTAGAGTTTCCTGGGACAACACAGTCCCAGCAGGCGACTGAACATCCTGGCACTGCTCCTGTTTCAAGCCTGCCTTGGAAGAATTTTCTGTCAACAACATAAAGCTAAGATTTTACTTCAGCAAGAAACAGTAATGTTTTTATATTAGTTCATAATTTTTAAGTTAATCACTTCTGAAGATTCATTTTGCACTTTGATATACTTCTTTATAATAATTGGCAAATTCAGAATGATTTTAAAAATACAACTTAAATTCGATTCCTTTCCCATATTAGTAACTCTGTTTTAGCTTTGTTATTTGAAACAATGTAAAAGATAAGCTATAATAATAGTATAATATAGTAAGTAGTAAGATATAATATAGAAGAGTTTGAAAATGTGAAAATCATTCAACTGAAATTTTAGCAAGGCAGGAATAATTATTATAACTATTCTAATTAATATATACATTTATATATTATATATAATACCCAGTACCACAATATATATTATATAATTATACATGTAATTATATAAAATGACTGGAGGTATAGCATGGAGGTAGACTACCTCTGAGTTCAATCCCCAGTACTACTATATATAAATATATATATGCATATATATATATATGTACACTTTAATTTTTTTGTTTTGAAACAGGGTCTCATTAGGTTGCTGAGAGCCTTGCTAAGTTGCTGAGGCTGGTCTTGAATCTGAGATCCTCCTGTCTCAGCCTCCCAAGTACTGGGATTACAAGCATGTACCATCACACCTGGCTCTAATTAATACTTTTAAAACTTTATTACTGCAATGTGAATTTTATGTGTTATAAGAGAAATGAATCAGAAATGTATAGATTATTTGATAAGAAAAAGATATTTTAATAATTTTTAAGTTTTAATTTAAATAATAATAATAAAAGGAAAAACACACCAATGAAAATAAACTGTTTCTGCTTATATATTCTTACTAAATTTAGTATTTTTACAGTATTAATGTCCCTTATGTTCCCATGGTAATTAACATGTACTAGTACCAACTCTAAAAGTCTAACTTGTGGGCCAGGAGTATAGCATAGCGGTAGAGTGCTTGCCCAGCATGTGTGAGGCCCTAGCATGAGCGAGGCCCTAGGTTTGATCCCCAATACCAGAAAAAAAGGTCTAACTCTAAAATTTTTAGTGCCAATTCTATCTCACCCTACTAGTGTATATAATAAGAAGTATAAGAAAATTACCTTCAAACTGGTGTATGCACACGATTGGGTATATAAAGACTGCAGTGGCTAGGTAGACATAGACTCTTAAAGGAATTAATTTCCAAATCCACAAGATCTGCATATATTCTTTCTTTTTTTTTTTGCGGTACTGGGGATTGAATCCAGGGGCGTTCTACCTCCGCGCCACACCCCCGGCCCTATTTTTTATACTTTATTTTGAAACCGGGTCTCACAAAGTTGCGGAGGGCCTCACTAAGTAGAGAGAGAGAGACAGGAAGAGAGTGAGAGAGAGAGCTGAGGCTGGCCACGAACCCGGATCCTCCGGTCTCTGCCTCCCAAAGTACTGGGATTACAAGCATGTGCCACCACGCCCGGCTTGCATATATTCTTTCTAAAAACTCATCTGCCTGAGAATGCACCTGCATGCAGGCTTCAGGCTAGTTCTTTCCCCCTCACATAATCAATTTTCCCCACTTTACAAAAGAAAGACATAGCTTCATCCATTTGTTACAGTGCATCTTCCCAGAGCATAGGAACCTCTCAGAAACCAAACAGTAAAAAGTAGACTGGTTTAGGGGAGGCCTCCTTTAATCAAGACACAAAAACCCCAAAGTGTCCTGTTTTGCGCATATTCTTTTAACGGCAAATCATGGCATAAGTAACAGGGTATTCTGGTCCATAACGGGATGTTTGGTATTCAGATCTTATGGTATTACAATGTGGAGTAGCAGGACAGCTGACAAGTTTCACTTCATGTCCTTGTGATTTTCATTTCCCAGCTACTGTCAGAGAAAGAGTGCCCTGAGAGGGAAGCAATGGAAGCCGGGGCCGGGGCCTTATGCCATAAATGCAACACACATGAAACAGAGCTCAAGCCTGAGCTACCCATTGTAGGAAAAAGAATTCAGGAGTGTGAAGGTCATTAGAGCAAAGTTTATTTTTACATTTAATTAAATTAAAAAAAGAAAGGTATTTTCTGGAATAACAAAACTTTAAATGTGTATTGGCTAGTTGTTTTGACAATGAGAATTGGCTTTGTCAACTAAGTTATATGGTAGATATATTCTAAATATTGAGTGAACTAAATCTGCAGTTCCTAACAGTTGATGAAAATATACTTATAGCATATGCTATAAGTATAATAAAATCATATAAGTAATAAAATCATTATCTCAAAAAAATTATTGTATTGATAGGTATGTTGCACTTAATATTTTTATTTTTCCCACAGTTTATGAGTATATTAGGTTTAATTAATAGTTATTTGAGCCAAGCATGGTGGCGCATGCCGATAATCCCAGTACTTGGGAGGCTGAGTCAGGAGGATCACAAGTTTGAGGCTGGCTTCAACAAATTAGCTAAAATACTCAGAAACTTAGTGAGATCCTGTTTCAAAATAAGAAAATAAAATAGGGCTGGGGGTGTAGCTTGGAGGTAGAATGCACCTGAGTTCAGCTTCCAATACAAAAAAAAGTTACTTGATAAATTTTTGTAAAGGACTTTTTGGTTTTATTTACAGAAATTGAGAAAGTAAATTACACCTAGTGACTGTTTTAACAAATCTTTTTCTAAATAAAATGTTTCCAATTCATTGCTTTCAATAACAGTGAAGAAAGTCTTAGTCAAGTTAATAGTCAATGAGAAATGAAAAATATTTTTATAATAAATCACTATATAATTTTTGGCACATTACTCAGAAGGAATTCATAGAATTGACTGACAGTGCTGTAATAAAGCAACTCTAGTCCCACCTACAATTTATGTAAACAAGATTTTACTGCATTTACATTTATAAAAATGTAAAATGGAAACACAATCTATGCTGAACCCTACTTATATCTAGCAATAAGTAATATTCATATGTGGGTAAAATAAATAGTCCCATGTATCTCATAAAAGCACATCTTTCCAATAAAATTGTATTGCTTGATAAATTCTTATAAAAATTATAATGCATTCATGTGGTTTTTGATAGATGGTATACTAACAATAATTGTAATAATAAGTGGAATATTCTACCACTTAAAATCTTAGCTCACAGAAACTTTAGAAAAACACTTTAGGCAGGCATGATGGCGCGCGCTTGTAATCCCAGTACTTGGGAGGCTGAGACAAGAGGATCCAGGTTCACGGCCAGCCTCAGCTACTTAGGCCCTCCACAACTTAGTGAGACCCTGTTTCAAAATAAAGAATAAAACAGGGCTGGAGATGTAGCTCGGAGGTAGAATGCCCCTGGGTTCCATCCCCAGTACCGCAAAAAAAAAAGAAAGAAAAAGAAAAACACTTTAAATTATATATATACATATATACACACACATATATATATATTTGATGTAAAAAAGGCTATCAAGCACAAAAATACTTTATATAAGGACAACATTCTGTGAAGGATGTGGAATAAAACTAAAACTGACTTCAAGGAGAAAAGGGAATGATATAAATTCTCCAGCAGTTTTTCTCAAATGAATGTAACAGGTGTCAAACCCAATGGCATTTAGATTCCTTTAGATACATTTGAAAGACTAATAACAAGTTTTTTCTTTTCTTCTGTCTTTAATGCCAACATTTACAATATGCCAGAATTATATCCTTTGAAGCTATTCATTCTTATAAAATTTCACATGTCAACCTAAAAATGTATGAGTAGGTACATAATTTTTACAAATTATTTTAGAGGCTATACAAGAAAAACATCTTGAAAAGCAATGGTATGAGAACAGTATGAGGTCTTTCCCTCCAGAAAGCTTATAGCCTGCCCAGGGAGCTAAATCTAACAGACAGACTTACAGGAAACAATTAGAGAACAATTACATACTGAACTTCCTTGAATTAACTAACTGTAGGAAGAGCCTCAAAGAGGAAGTAAAATATGCACAAGGCTTTGAAAGGTGGCTAGAAGTCTAGTAAATATAAAGGGAAGAGAGAAAACACTCCAAGCAGAAGGAGCCATGTGGGCAAAAGGAGTGAGTCCCGCAGACGCCAGAGACGCCGGAGAAATAACAAGAAGCTCTTGTTTGTAGCTTTTCATTTTGTTGTAACCTCACATGAAAATGAATAACTTAAATGGGCTTATTTTGCACTTTGGGATTTTATAATTAACACTGGCAAACACTGGTAACTTGGGGCTTAGATCATCTATCTACTTTCATTGGGCTTAATTAGGAACTATATTATCACTCAGCATTCAGCAACAAAATTATCTGTGAAATGATATGAACTTGGGCTTTGGACATCACAGAAGTAGATTAATAACATTTTCAGAAAGTCAATTTTAAATAAAATTGTGAGAGAAACTGAAGAACAGCAAGAATTGTGAAAGAAAAATATCTTGCTTATTTGGAGATGCATTTTGGCCTAGAATAACTAAACTATTATAAACCTATATCTTACAGGGCAAGAAGGAAGGCAGTCAGAATATAGTAAGACTATGGAAAGTCATTTTTTTATTATCAGCACAACACTGGATGTGAGTGAAGTGGGCTTAATTACATTAGGTGATTACACAACATTTATTTATGGATTTTTCACAAGTAAATGGAAGGGGAGAACACACATTTAGTTCCTTAGCAGAAATAAAGTCCCTTTGGTATCACAATTTATCAACCAGGACTGTGAAATCATAAACCAAGGAGGATGAGTATGTGAATGAGAAACCTCAGAGGAAAAAGTAAAGATGCTGCAGGAAATGATGCTCTGGAGTCATGCAAAGATGAGTGCCCAGATAGCAAGGTTGTAAGCACTTCGTAGAAGCTATCTAGAGAGAAGCTATAGATCCCATTGAGCCTGCACCACTCAGATAATACTGCAAAGCAGAACTGGTAAACCCTGAGATAGTTCTTAGATGAGATAACAAACTGACAGACTATCAGACATTAGCAACGCAATAGCATAGTTTGGAATTGAAATGCTCCATAAATTGCACAAATTTCTAAACTGTTCCATTTATCATTTAGCATCTTATAAACACTGCTGCTATGCACTGACAGTGTCCTTTTAGGTATAATTTAAGTAAATCAAGTCATTTACTTAAAATTAGTTTCTCATAATAGAAAATATATTCCATCATGGAAAATATTCAGTGGGCCAATGAAGAACTAATAAGATGTAAAAGTCTCATGGTGATTAAGCTTATATCTAACTTTTTCAGGACCATGGGCTTGGCATCTCCACTCCAATTTCATTGTCTTGGAGCATAATTACTCTTAAGCCTCTTCAAGTAATTGATATTTGCCCTATTTTTACACTTTCATTTTTGCATCATTTCAAAATACAGAAAAGTTATAAGAATTGCATGAAGGACTCCCATATATTCATTATTCAGATTCACCAACTGCTAACATTTTACCCTGTTATGCAGTTACATGAGGACTCAGTCCTTCCAGAAGCTAAGAAGCTGGACTGGCTCTTCCATTGCTGTCCTGCCTTGGAGCAAGGGGGCTGGAACACATCCACAAGTCACTGGATGTGGGTTTCCTCAGAGAGGGAAATGACCTGGGGTGAAGAGGCTCTCTTTGGCTACCAGGAATTTCCAGGGAAGGACTCAGCTGAGACCTCTCAGCCAATAGCCCTCCCAGCAAGCTTCTGCAAAGCGTACCACAGTATCCACTACAGACACAACCTCTGTGTTTCTGCTCTATTGCTCTGCTTCTAGTTACTTCTGAGATGCTTAAGAAGGACATAAGACAGAATATGCAAATACTGTAATTTTTGGTGAAATGTGTATTTTGAGATTAGTAGGGGGAAGCATGTTTTTTAAAAAGATGAGAAGAGAAGAAGGATAAATAACAAGAAAGCAGAGATGTTTAGGCAGATTTTTTAAATTAAATTTAAAATAGGTAGCAAGAAAAAGTGAGAAAGAACCAACTTTTATTTTTGGAGATATTTAAAAGGAGTTAAGGCAATTTCATTCTAGCATTTTGCTAATAATAGCATATAAAATTTGAGATACTGCCAATAGTTCTTACTTAAGAATAATGGGAAACAGGAAAATTCAAACTATGTTAAGTGCTCAGTCCTAGAGACAAGGAAAAATAATGTGGTCACACAAAAGCAGGTTTTAATATTCAGTGGCTGATCTCTAGGTAAGATGGGAGAGTAAAACTGCAACACAAAGTTCCCATCATGTGGGGCTGGGGGTGCAGCTCAGTGGTAGAGCACAGACCCAGCATGTGAGAGGCTCAATCTCCAGACCCAGAAAAAGGGAGGAAAAAATCACCCAATACTTCAGGAGGTTTTTTTAAGCCAAAACTAATAAAATTATTTTATGACAACAATCTTACATGGAAACAGAACAGAAAATATTTTTATTTTTAATACTTTTATTAGTGCATTATAGTCTCACATCATAATGCAGTTCATAGTGATAATGACATACATGCACACAGCACTTTGTGGGCTTTCCCCCGGCTCCCTCCCCACTTCCCCCTTCTCTATACAGGGTATTGAGATTGACATTGGTATTCTTACATATGTACATAATGTCAATGGAAGTGTTTCCTTCACTGATCCTCCCCCACTTCCCCTAGACCACCTCCCTGGCTTCACTGGAGTTTCTCCTCCATTTTTAAAAGGAAAAAATATGGATGGACAAGACACGACACAAGATCTAGAACACCCCTTCTCCCCCAAAGTAACACTGTTGAGTTGACAAGATCCTGAGATTTCTCATCAATATCCACATGTCTGGAAAAAAGGGAATTGAGCAATTCTTTTTTTCCTCTTATGACTGAGAAGAGGTAGAAATAGCTAGAGAAATAAATGCAACAATGTGTATAAGTAAAGATGTTAACACTCTTGGAAGGGAAAGCTTCAGTTTGACATTACACTGGCTGATCATGAAAGCTTGAGGCCATCTCCCCCACCCCATGGGAACAGATACATATCCAAACTGGGGAGAGTGAGCAGGACCCTGTGAAGAGACTCAGAAAATAAAGCCAAGGCCAGGTGTTCTGAAGAAGGCTGCGCATGCCTCAGCTGAGATCCCCTATTCCTACTTGCTATAGAAAAGTGGATAAATTAAGAAATAGCCCACAAACTGTAACTTGGTAGAGCCAACAAACTGGTCTCAGATATGATAGAGTTTTTAAAAAAAACATTAAGTGTATTTGAGCAAATTACAGCCAAAATTAATTGTGTTGTAGCTTTATTAGCCCATTTACTTATAACAGCACAATAATAGGGACTATATTGTCATTTCACAGAAGATGAAATTCCAGCACAAGGGATTAAGTAACATGTCCAAGCTCACACAACTGGTCAAGATCCAAGTCCAGGTCATATGACTCCAGAACCTCAGCTTGTAATCATCATGCTCTATTGCCTTCAAAATAGAGTGCTTAGCCGGGCGTGGTGGCGCACGCTTATA
>PVJS01020280.1:18388-32877 GCA_004027185.1 Glis glis
CCCCTGGTACCGCCAAAAAAAAAAAAAAAATAGAGTACTTAGTCAGAGATGCTTATGCATCAGCAATATATAAAACAATGACCTAGCAATTAAACAAACATATTGCAGTAGAAAAAAAAGGAAAAGAGAATGAAAGAAACACAAGGAAGAGAAAAGATGATGCAAATAAAATAAAGATCCTAAATGTAGAAGAAAATGTAGCCCAAGGAACAGAAAGAAAATGCCTTACAATATGGCATTTGATAGTTTTTTAAGTCACTGTAAATCATACCCTTTCATAAAATTCATTTTATAATTGTTTCTATTAGATAACAATACAAAGCTGAGCATCTTAAAAAGTGTTTCTTGGCCTTACATGTTTCCTCCTTTTAGCTAGGAAATGTTTTCCATATCGCCTTCCTATTTTTTTTTTCTGTTCAGCTGTCCCTTTTTCATTGATTCATAGAAATTCTTTATATATTCTTGATATTTATCCTTTGTCAGTTAAATGTGTTGGAAAAATTTCCCCAGTCTTGTGATTTTTTTCATTTTTTACATGGTTTTTTTTTTAATCTCAAAATCCACCATAAAAGTTAATTAAAAAAATGGTTACTGGCACAAAACCAGACATGGAACCATTGGAACCGAGTGGTTATATGAGATCCCAGAAATAAATCCACGCATTTATGGTCAACTGATCTTCAATGAAAGTGTCAAGAACATGCAATGGGGAAAAGGTAGTTTCTTCAATAAATGGTGCTAGAAAAACTGGTTATCTACATGCAGAAGAATGAAATTGGATCCTTATTTCACCCCACATGTAAAAATCAATTCAAAATGGATTAAAGGCTTAAACATAAAACTACCAGAGGAAAAGCTTCTTGATGCTGGTCTGAGCAAAGATTTTTAAATTTGACCCCAAAAGCACTGGAAAACAAAAGAAATATTTTAAATTTAATATAGGGGAGAAAATTAAATAAAGGCCCAGGTCACTGGGGCTTACCCCAGAATTGTGAATTCTTTTTTAATAGTTCACTTTTTCAGGCCCAATAGTAGGGTACTTGCTTGGCATGTGTGAGGCCCTGGGTTCTATTCCCAGAATTGCAAAAAGGAAAAAAAACGTTTGCACCACTTTTTATGTTTATGTTTAAAAAATATTTCCTTCTCCCAATGTAAAAAAGATACTCTCCTAAATCTTCCTCTAAACATTTTTAAATTTTGCTTTTACACCTTTAAGTTCTTAATTAAAATAGAATTTTTGTTTGTGCATGTTATAACTAAATTTTTTTCAATATGGATAATTAATTTTCCCAGTATTATTTATTGAGAAATTCATCTTTTCTCTACCAATCTGAAAGACCACCTCTGTCGTTTACTAAGATTCCAAAGTAGCATAGGTCTGTTTTCTGGGCTCTATCGTTTGTCCCATCGGTCCATGCACCTATCCCGCATTGTTACCATAGTTTTAGTGTTATTATTTAGAAAGGCAAGCCCTCTACCTTACTCTTTTTAAGGAATATTTTGGCTATTCTTGACCTTTTGATTCTTCCAAATAAATTTTATTACCAGCCCATCAAATTCAATTTTAAAAATCGTTTTTAGATTTTGATTATAATTTCACTGAATCAGTAGTTCCCAACAAGGGGCAATTTTGGTCCCCAGGGAACATTTGTCCATGTGTGCAGACATTTTTGATTCTCACAACAGGAAGGGATGAGTGAAAATGGCATCCAGGGGGTAGAGGCCAAGGATAATGCTCAACATCCTACAATGCACAGCCCTCACAAGAAAGAATTATCTGGTTCAAAATATCAATAGTACCAAGGCTGAGAAACCCTTCACTAACTACACAATTTGGAGAGAACTGACATATTTACATTACTGAGTATTTCAATAAACATGGAATATTTTCCATTTATATAGGTCTGCTTTAATGTATTTCAATTAAGCATTATAATCTTTAGTGTATTGATATTGCACATTTTTATAAGATTTGCTCCTAAGTAGATCATGATTATTTATTATAAATGGTATCTTTTTTTAAATTATGGTTAAAGTTTGTGTCTGACATATACAATATAATTTGATTTTATATTTTGATATTATAGCTGGCCTTTTTGCTGAAACTCCTATTATTTTAAATATGTCTGTAAATCTTTTCAAGTTTTATACATAAAAGTCCTATTATTTGCAAATGATGGTTGTTTCTTCCATTTAATACTTACACTTTTAATTTCTGTTACTTATTTTACTATTATGGCTAGGACCTTCAGTACAAAGCTGATTTAGCAAGAAGAATGGGAATAATTTTCTTCTACTTGAATACTTCCACATTCCAATGTATGGAAAATTTGAACTTCTATTTTTTTTTTTGCCCTTATACTTAATTGCATTTTGGTCTGCATGATATAGAGTTTTGAAGTATAAAGGATTTATAATGTATATAGTCAATTATAAAACCCTTATTTTTAAAATGTTTGATGTATTTCACCTATCAATAACCAGAAGAGATGTTTTCTTTTGAAATCATCTACCATGACAATAGATGTTTTATTTCTATAGTTCCATCAAGTTTTGCTTTATGCAATTTTAACTTATTTATCTTCCTGGAGAATTGAACATTTTATCATTATCCTTATATTTAAATATTTAGTTGTTCTACATCTTATACCTGACCTTTCCATTGTCTACCATCTTTGGGGGACTAAACATGTTCTTTGCTACTTACTTTCTTCTGGTGTGATGATATTGGATTATGAGCTCATTGCTTGATTTTAACTGGTAAAAATACTATGGACCTAACTTGTGAATTGAGTAGGCTTTCTTCTGCAGAACTAGCTTGGACCACTTCAGCCCACTTGAGGGCCTGAGTTCAGCACTGAAAACCAAGGCTTTCCTTCCCAATGTTCAAGCAAGCCTCAAATTCATTTTCTTTTGTGTGTGTGTGTGTGTGTGTGTGTGTGTGTGTGTGTGTTTGCGTGTCTGTGTGTGTTTGTGTGTAACTGGAGATTGAATCCAGGAGCATTCTACCTCCAAGCTATATCCTCAGCTCAGTGTATTTTACCTTATTTTTTGTTTTTGAAGCAGGGTCTCTACTAGATTGCTGAGAGTCTCTCTATATTGCTGAGGCTGTCCTCAAACCTGTGATTCTCCTACCTCAGCCTCCCAAGTACTGGGATAACAGGCATGCACCACCACACCTGGTTCAAACTCATTTTCTTAACTTCTGATGCCCTTAAGTAAATCAACCCCTGAAGCTTCCCATGGGGACCAGCTCCAAGTCACTCTGACAACAGCTCACATGTTCTATTCTTAACTTATTTACTTATTTAAAATGTTTGGAATAACTCCTTGGAAATTTCTCATAACTCTTGTGAGGTCAGTAATATCTCAGATAATGTGCCATTTCTAGCCTTTTGTTATTGTGCAATAGAGAGAGCTCCTAGTTGTCTTATTGATAGAAGTAGATCTTTTAATATTTCTTACTAAAAACTAGCATAAAGTACATTCTGTTTTTGTTGCTGTTTTGTGGTGCTGGGGATTGAACTGAGGGCATTCTACCTCCGAGCTACACCTCCAGCCCTATTCTACTTTTATTTGGAAACAGGGTTTCACTAAGTTGCTAAGAGTTTTGCTAACTTGCTAAGGCTCGCTTTGAATATGGGATCCTCCTATCTCAGCCTCCCAAGTACTGGGATATAGGCATGCACTACCATGCCCAGGTATAGCCTGTTTTTATAAAAATAATTTCTAACTATCCATCTCTCTATATGTATGCATCCTAGAATTATATTCACCTAATATTAATGATGGCTATTAAGTAATGAGATTGGAAGTAAATGATCTTTATAATAAACCTGTATTATTTTTACAAGAATAGAGTGATTTTTCTGAAACAAAAACAAAAGAAGAAAACCAAGCAGACTGGAAACAAATATTCTAGGATGTTAATAATGGTTTCTTGCCGGGCGTGGTGGTGCACGCTTGTAATCCCAGTACTTTGGGAGGCGGAAACTGGAGGATCCGGGTTCGCGGCCAGCCTCAGCTTGCGCACGCGCTCTCTCTCTCTCTCTCTCTCTCTCTCCCTGACACACACACACACACACTTTCTCTCTCTCTCTCTCTCTCTCTCTCTACTTAGTGAGGCCCTCCGCAACTTCATGAGACCCGGTCTCAAAATAAAGTATACAAATAGGGCTGGGGGCGTAGCACGGAGGTAGAACGTCCCTGCGTTCAATCCCTGGTACGGCAAAAAAAAAAAAATGGTTTCTTTAGGGTGATAGGTATATAAACTATTATTTTCTTTTTTGAACATTTACTTTTAAATTAAAAAAACAACTCCTTGTCATTCATCAATGCAAATGTTTTAGTAGCAACCACAACTTAGACCATAAGCCCTGTCTTCTCATCCAAATGTGATAAAGCAACCCAGAATGACTCTACATTAATTCTCCATGAGTGCAAAGTGGACCGCAGGAATTAGCAACATCACCATTGGTGATTATGAAAACATGACAATACTTCGCAGTATAACTTTTGTGTCAAAAGCAATCATATACTATTTGCAGGGATACATTTCCATGACAAAGAATAATATTACATTCAATGTAGCCCAGAATAATCCTCCTTTAATACACAGCTCCACTGCAAAGAATACTATTAAAGAGCTCTTTATGGAAGGCCAGATGACCAACACAGGTCATGTTCTGCTGGGCTGGTTGTGAGCAATTTCTCTGGAGACAGTTTCTGTAATAATTACTGCCTTTGAGAAAAGGGTCCTCTCACGCACACAGCTCAGGGAAGCGGAGTTGTAGTTGTGCTTTTTGTACTTTTCTGTCTTTCCATCAAGCAGCAATTATTCTTCAGCTCATCTCTTCCTTCAAAATCAAAATCATCCAAACAAAACCCACCCAAGCTATCTACCAGAATTAAAACTTGGGGGAAATATCTAGGAATAGAAGAGAAAAAAGAAGTGGTGAAGTGTGTATAAAAACCTTCTTCAAAGTACCTCTTTTCCCTTGCTAATTTACCACAAAGAAGCTAGGCGCAGCTGTTTCAGCTCCAGATACTGAAGTCTGGGAATCAGGTTTCTAGCAATGCATTCAATTTTACATTTCACTTTAACTAAATAATGTAGAGAAGTCTTTAAATTCCTTCTGATGGAAATTTACCTGTATGATACCATCGCTCATCTCTCTTTTCTCCAACACAAACACTGGAGTCATTTTCAATTTCTTCCTTTCTCTTCCAACATGTCATCCACTTGCCCTAGTGCCTCTCTCTATGCTGTGCTATCTTTAGACATTACTGTTCCCTCATTTCTGCAGCCCTAGAACAGGCCTTGTGCCTGGATTGAAACAACTCTCTCTCTCACAAAGCTTCCCTTCAATTCGTTTCTCCTTCATTTCTACACAAAGCAATAAGAATTATCTTCCATAAACAGCTGTTCTCAGTAATAAGAAAGTTAAGTTCTGTGACTAAGCTAAACATCCCTTCTGTTCTTCAAGGCCTGCAATGGTTCCTACTTGCTGGTCCTATCAAATTGAAATTTCCAAATACTGTTTATTATGCTATTTATTAATTACTCTGAGAACACTCAACTATCTGCCTACATTTTCCTACATAATCAAATTTACAGTTTTTATTCCATTTAAACAATCAGATGTTACCATGCTTAGCCCCATTTTTTTGTTTATATTCTTTCCTACCATGATAGAGATTATTTGTTATCTCCTCTATTTATTCTCCCCTTCTTTCTCAATAATACTCTTTAACTGCCATGTGAGCACACAACCTCCCAATGCAAAAACTATATTTCTCAGCCTCCCTTGCAGCTAGGAGAGTCAATGTGGCTCATTGCTCAGCAATAGGTAAGCCGAAATGTTATATCCAACTTTCAGTAAGTGTCCTTAAAGGGAAGAAGCGCTCCTATTTTCAATCTCTCTTCCTTTCTACTGGCTAGAATGCAGAAGTGATGGCTAGAGCACAAGCTGCTGTGTATCATTAAGTGGATATGAATCATGAGGTGAAAGTTAAATGCAGAGTTTAGTATCAGAAACAAGGCAGAAAGAGCCCCGAAGCCCCTGACATCATAAAGAACCATATCAGCCCTAGGATACCTACTCTGGATTATTTCAGAAGAGAGAAACAAAATCCTATTATGTTAAACTGATAGGATTTTTATCGCCTCTACTACTATCACCTGTGGATACACCTAATTCTAACTACCTATCTCTAAGTTTTCATTTGCTACTTCTCCTATCTCACTAAGAATCACCCCCAAATTTATTTTATTATCTTTCCCCATTCCCCCTAACTGTCCCTTCTATTTCCTTTTTTAAAATGCAGCTTCAAAGCCAGGCGTGGTGGTGCACGCTTACAATTCCAGTACTTGGGAGGCTGAGACAGGAGGATTGCGGGTTCGCAGCCAGCCTCAGCTATTTAGTGAGGCCCTCCACAACTTAGTGAGACCCTGTTTCAAAATAAAGAATATAATGGCCGGGCGTGGTGGTGCACGCTTGTAATCCCAGTACTTTGGGAGGCAGAGACCGGAGGATCCGGGTTCGCGGCCAGCCTCAGCTCTCTCGCTCTCTCCCTGTCTCTCTCCCTGTCTCTCTCTCTCTCTCTCTCTCTCTCTCTCTCTCTCTCCTTAGTGAGGCCCTCCGCAACTTCGTGAGACCTGGTTTCAAAATAAAGTATAAAAAATAGGGCTGGGGGTGTAGCGCGGAGGTAGAATACCCCTGAGTTCAATCCCCGGTACCGCAAAAAAAATAAATAAATAAAATAAAGAATATAAAATGGGCTGGGGGTGCAGCTCAGAGGTAGAATGCCCCTGGGTTCACTCCCCAGTACTGAAAAAAAAAATGCAGCTTCAAACGCCTGTAGTTAATGTGGATAAGTTTACTATTTAGTTACTCTTTTCTGAATACAAACACATACATCTATATATATAAAATATGTATGTGTATAGACAGTTGGTAAATGAAACAAAAATAATATTAACAGATTTTCAAACAAATTCACAATAGCTTTCATATCCAAACTCTCACTATTCACTTTAAGTAGTACTTACTATAGATTTACTTAAACGATGCCATCATTGATCCAAACTCTCTTGGAACACACTTGTTTGTTTGTTTGTAAGACAAACTTGAAAGTGCATAGATATAACTTCCATGAGAGCAGAAATACACCCATTTGCTCACCATGCCTAGAGAAGTGTCTGGCAGATAGTAAGTGGTAGTCAATACATGCTTGCAGTATTAAACAACTGTAACAAAATTTCATTATTATTATTATTTTTATTATTTTGGTACTGGGGATTGAGCCCAGGGGTATTCTACCTTTGAGCTATGCTTTTTATTTTTTATTTTGAAACGGGGTCTCACTAAGTTGCTGAAAGCCTTGCTAAATTGCTGAGGCTGGCCTTGAACCTGCAATTCTCCTATCTTAACTCCCCCAAGTACTGGGATTATAAGCATGGGCTACTATGCTCAGCTAAAACTTCATGCTTTTTAAAAAAAAAATAGTCAAAAGTCATTCAGAGCTCAGTCTAGTGAATAAGATGCGTCATAAAGCTGGAGAATATAATTTTAGGTAAAAAACAAAACAAAACCACAATCTCTAACTATAAAGCACTACACTTGAGTTTCTGATAAGACTCACAAAAGTGCTCAGAGTTACTCTAGCAATTTAGGGACTTACTTCCTAAGCTTACAATTACCCACGCCATGCAACTCAGGTCAGAGCGTTTGCCCCTACTATTCCTCTGGCTGCTGTGCACAGACTGCTCCCTAAACTGTATCCAGGTCTCTGCTTAAATATTCACTTCCTCCAAAAGGCCTCCCCTTACTACCTGCCCTAAAATAAAGCCGCTGGCTTCCAATCGCTGGTACCACACAAACACACACAAAACAATAATAATAACAACAACAATTTGGCACTAAAATCTAATACTCAATATTTTTAATTGTTCTTAAATGATCCTATAGTGTTTCGGCCAGTGCTCATTATACGTACTTTTATCACGAAGCCTCGCAATCCTAAGGAGCTTCTGCTTCTTCTCTGAAGCAGGAATCTCTGCTGCGGGGGCAGACGCGCAGGCTGTTGGTGAGCTCCCTGTACCAGGCAGTCTCTTAGGAACTGACATGGAGTAGGAGGTACGCCGTCTAGTCCGACATGCTACTTCCCTCTCTTTAGACAGCAACTGTTCATCCATTAGCAGTGTTATGACTTGCTTAGACTTTTCCCGGATATAATAACCTGAAAAAGAGGAAACATTGGATTTGCTTAGGAAGAGAAATACTAGTTAAGTACATAATTAATTTTTATTCTCAAGAAAATGAAGGAAATTTGAAAATGTACACAAAGTGAAAAAAATCTGTAGCAAATAAAAATTGTCAATAAACATACTCCCTTTCATATACTTTAAGTAAATAAGTCATTCATATATGACAAAATCATATAATACATTGGCATTACATTTTTCATATTAGATACATTATTGGATTTTTCTTTTAAAAGCCATCCATGCCCTGCAATAAATCCAACAATAGAGGCATATAAGGAAGAGGAATTAGACTTAGATGTACTGACCTAGACTGTGACCACATGTGGCTAAAGATTTAAAGTAATATGCATAGTGTGATTCAAATCTGCAAAGTGTAGGGGGAAATAAAGCACTATGTAGGTATATGGGAGAGACCGGTAGATAGAGAAATACGTAGATTGCAATGGTTCTAATCTCACTTCCTACTCATTTCTTCCTTCCAAACTTCATTTACAATTGCTTCAACCCCATCATTCCAAATACACTTGATTTCCTATGATTATAGTTCCTAATAAAAAAAAAAAATCCTGCTGGGTGTGGTGGCGCACGCTTGTAATCCCAGTACTTTGGGAGGCGGAGACCGGAGGATCCCGATTCGCGGTCAGCCTCAGCTCTCTCTCCCTCTCTCTACTTAGTGAGGCCCTCTGCAACTTCGTGAGACCCGGTTTCAAAATAAAGTATAAAAAATAGGGCTGGGGGTGTAGCGCAGAGGTAGAACGCCCCTGGGTTCAATCCCCGGTACCGCAAAAAAAAAAAAAAAATCCTACCTTGTCTTGGGTTATCACTCAGTGTAACAAGTGGACAAGGAAAGACATAAAAGAAGTGAGCATCTCACTCATGGCTGCTGTGAATTTTAGCCTTTGGAGATGATATGACAGTATCTTTCACCTGGAAAGTGAACAGTGGGTTTTGGAGGCATAAAAAACCATGTTTCCCATTCTTAACTTCAGGAACTCATCTCGTTTCCCTTTCCTGCTCCGTTCCTCTACTCCAGCCACCCTGGTGCCGTATCCTGCATGTCCTCAGCTCCTCAGAGCCCCTTGTGGCTGCTGCTTCTGCCAGGAACTCTTTGCACACCTACATCCCTGGTTCATCCAAGTCTCTGCTCAAACATCACCTCCTCAGAGAGCCTTCCTTCTGCCCACCCTCTCTAAAAGGGCCCCATCACCATCACCCTCTATACTTTTATCCTGTTTTTTTTCACTCTGGCTCTTGTCATTACCTAATATTACATATTTACTTGTTTGTTGCTTCCTCACCTGGAATATAAGCTCCAAGAGAGTAGAAAAGTCTCTAGACACTGATATCAGTATCTAGAAAAGTGGGTGGCATATAGTATATGCTCAATAAATATTCACAAAGTGAATGAATCAAACAAAGAAACATTATCAAAAAGTCCCAAGCCGGGCATGGTGGCGCACACTTGTACTCCAAGTACTTGGAAGGCTGAGACCGGAGGATCTTGGTTCGTGGCCAGCCTCAGCTACTTAGCGAGGCCATTCGCAACTTAGCGAGATCCTGTTTCAAACTAAAGAATAAAAAAAAATAATAGGGCTGGGGGTGTAGCCTGGAGGTAGAATGCTCCTGGGTTCAATACCCAGTACTGCCCCCCAAAAATAAGTCCCAAATTTTCCCCTTGATAGAGTACGAAAGGAACCAAGTTGATAAAAAATACTAAGAGCTGATTTACAACTTAAGTGCCTGAGAAAGTTATTTGCCCTAACACAATTCCTTGCAATACCCCTAATGAGAAACCAGAAATTATAAGGCAGCTGTGGGATATTCTACTTGGAGTCTGTGGGGCTTGGTGGGATGTGAGAGGAGCTCCACAGTTCTAAGGGACAAGCAGGTTACACCAGCCAGGAAGCTGGCTGCAGTGGTGGAGGCTCCTCGCTGAGGTAGCAGTCAGCACCAGGAAGATCCGGCCATGGAGTTTACCAGAAATAGAGACGAAGTCACCCAGAAGTGAGTGTCTCACTCCCCACATCCCTGGCAGATGCTCTACCACCCTCGGGATGCTCAGAACTAACCTGGATATTCTAAAGCATCAAAGTTGAAAGTGAGCTAAACCTGCTTCAAGGATGAGTTAAATAAACAACAGAAATAAGATGGCATCTATTCACTTCTACCCAATATGCTTCTGAAAAGAAAGTAAGGAAGACTAAAATAGAATAGTACTAGAAGTAGAATAAACTCAGGCAGCAGCTTTCTGTGTCTGAAAGAAAAGTGGGGGAGGGGCATAGAAAACATGGGTTCTCTGAAATAAGAAATTATACAACAGAAGCCCGGTGTGGTGGCACATGCCTGTAATCTCAGTACTTGGGAGGCTGAGACAGGAGGATCGCAGGTTCGCGGCCATCCTCAGTAAGTTAGCAAGGCACTCTGCAACTTAGTGAGACCCTGTTTCAAAATAAAAACATAAGATAGAACTGGAGTGTAGCTCAAAGATAGAGTGCCCCTGGGTTTAAACCTTAGTACCATACACACACACACACACACACGCACACATGCACACGCTTGCAAAATAATACAATATATCAATATCCAATAATACTATATAAAACACATCAAGATGAAAAGGTTACTTGTGGTACAGGTTTAAATGAGTATAAAGTTGTATACCATTTTAACTAGGAATTTTGGGGATATAAATGACAGAAATTCAATTTGAAGAGGGTAAGGCAAAAGTTGTGGGAAAACCAGGAGTTACAACTGGGCCTCAGGTACAAATGAAGCAGAGACCAGAAAACTACCAGGATTCTCTTTCCCTCTCCCATTTCTGCTCCTCTCTGTAATGCCTTCATTTTCTCTTCTTGCAGACTGGCTTTTTCCATTTGAATGTGGATATAGCTACCCAGGGCTCCAGAGTCGCACCTCAGCTTGAACCAGAGAAGTCTCCCTCTTCCTTCCTTGGAATGTGAGGTACCCCGGAGAATGGTGGTGATGGCCCAGCTTCAGTCACATGTCTATCACTATGTGGGATGCTACAACTGGCAACGCCCACTAGAAAAGCACGATGGGGTGAGGGTAGGACCGACACAACAGAACACAGATCAAGTAGAAAGCCAATTGAGGAGGCCTCCCAAACACAAGTTAAAAGAACAGGAGAGACAAATTACTAGGCAACTGTGCAAGAGATCAATATCCATGGGCATTCATTTATGCAGTTATTTCATCATCTCTTGCACATTCAAGTTAAAGAAAGTTTCAGGAAATATCCTAAGCACTCAAGGCACAAGTAAGGAAACAAGAGACAAGGTCCCTACACTTGTGGCACTTACGTTCTAGTTGGCTAAAACATCCAGTAGGCATAAATGAGGTAATTCCAAATAAAAACAAATGCTCTGATGTGATTAACATGGGGTGCAGGCATGGGAAGTCTTACTGAGAAGGTAATATAACCAAGTCTTGAATAGCAAGAAAAAAAAACAGCCACGCATAGACAAAAGGACAGAGAGTGCAGGCAGCGGAACAGCTCCAGATCACCTGCTCAGGAGAGCCTTACGCTGGCCAGAGCAACCCCCACCCACGCACCCTTGCACCCTTACACCGAGCAGGCCTCCGGCTTGGTCAGTCCTGCTTTAGGACATTCTCAGAGAACCTTATGTTGTTTTTGGGTTGTTTTGCGGTACTGGGGATTGAACCCTGGGGCAATCTACCTCCAAGCTACACCCACAGCCCTATTTTTTTATACTTTATTTTGAAACAGGGTCTCACTTGAGTTGCGGAGGGCCTCACTAAGTAGATGAGGCTGGCCACAAACCTGCGATCCTCCTGTCTCAGCCTCTCATATGTTTGTCTTTTATAATACTCTCATAGTTTGTAATTGCCCATTTGGTAAATGTTTTTTTCTTCCATTAGTCTATACCATCCATGAAGACCAGAACACTCAAGAAAAGTCTGCAAAATGAACAGTCATGCTGAGGAAATATTTCCAAATGCTAAGGAGAAGTCTATAAACTTACAACTGAACATCATGTAAAGAAATTTAGAAATATGGTAAATTCAAAGATCACGGACACTGAGATGCAGCACTGGGATCCATACTGTAAGATCTTTAGAAAAATATGTATGAACCTTCAAGCAATACTTATAAAACACCTTAATTCCCGACCCACTGCCCTGCCGAAATCTACTCTTCTTCATATACTCCTTTCTCAGTGAATTTTTCTTCCATTCTAAGTCAGAAATACAAACACAAACTTCCCCCAATTCAGTTATCTAAGACTGTCAATTATATCCACTAAATATCTTCTAAACCTATTCTTTCCTCTCCATCTCCCTTAGTTCAGACCCTGATCATTTGTTGCCTAGGTAACCTATTTACTTATCTTTACTCTCCCTTCCAGTCCCTCCTTCACAAAGCCTCCAGGGGTGAGGACTGGGGATAGGAGGGAGGGGAAAGGTATCTAAAATATCTGATCAAATTATTTTCAAGTTAAAAAACCTTCAGTCAAGCTGGCACAGTAAGTTCATGCTTCAAAGTGCTGCTCTACTCTGCTCCAAATACACAACAATAATAGACACTGTGAGTCTCAAAAACAAGATAAAAACCTGCACGAAGCAAAAATGTAAGAGAAATGAGAAAGCAGTAAGTAGGGCTGAAGCCACAGGGCTTCTGGGCTCTTGATCTGGCAGCCAGGAGTTCAGCTTCTCAGGTGTTGGGGAACCAGAGCTGGTTTCACTCTTTGATGTTAGAGGGTTCTATGTTTATGAGGCTAAGAAGGAAAGGGGCAGGAATAACTGCTTCCTGGGCTATCTATACCTTATTTGTGCCGTGGGTCTAGAAGCAGGACCTTAGTCTTAAGACATGGAACTAGACTAAGCCAACTGCTTGCTCAGTCCCTCGGTCTGTGCTCCCTGGTTTTATTGCAGGGCCTGAACTTTAGCCACCTTTATAAGGCCTGTACTGAAGGCTTTGAAGGGAACTGGGTACAAGGAACCAAAAAGTCAACATACAGGAAAAAGTGAACCTGGGTGATTGCAGGAAGAACCTCCCACTCAAAATAAGCCTAAAACTATAATTCCAAAGTGCATTTTTTTTTTTTTTTTGCCGTACCAGGGATTGAACCCAGGGGCATTCTACCTCCGGGCTACACCCCCAGCCCTATTTTTTTTCTTTATTTTGAAACAGGGTCTCACTAAGTTGTGGAGGGCCTCACTAAGTAGCTGAGGCTGGCCACAAACCCGGATCCCTCTGTCTCAGCCTCCCAAGTACTAGGATTACAAGTGTGCACCACCACACCCGGCCCAAAGTGCATTTTTTAAAAACCTAATGCTAACAAAGCCAATAAAATCAACAACTGAAACACAAATTAAGTCCAAATGAAGGAAATATTTCTATAGGAACTTCTGAAAAAACAATATTCTGTAGTATATATAATCCTCTAACAAAGATTTTAAAATAAATTATTAAGAGAAATTAATATAGGAATCATATCCACAATAACTAATATGAAATTATGAAAGAAAACAAAATGGGCAGAGATGAAATAACAACAGATGGATATGAAAGGAACAAATTAAAAATCCTAGATATGAAAACTATAGTCCTTGAGATTTAAAATACAAAAAAACACCCTCTACATCCAAGATGAACTTCAGACTCAAACAGCTAAAGAGAAAATTGGTAGCTGTAGGATAGTACTAAGGAATTCTTCTAAAATACAGCACAGAGAGGCAGCAAGATTAAAAAGATTAATTAAAAGTCATGAAGGACAAATTGGAAGGCCCCAATATTAATCCAGAAGTTTCAAAAGGAGAAAACTAAGGTAATAGAAAACAAGTAATATTCAGAGACAAGTACTAAAAATCTTACAGAAAAGATATGACTCTTCACATCAAAAATGATCTCCAAAGGCTAAGCAAAATAAGCCAAAATAAATCTACACTTAGAAACACTGTAGGAAAATAGAAGAACAGTTAGGCTAAAGAGAAAATCTTCATGTGAGACTATAATGCACCAATAAAAGTATTAAAAAACTTGGTGAATATATTTCTAGTTCATATTTTATATTTTTGTTACATATAATATGTATAAAGACAAGCCGGGTGTGGTGGCGCACGCTTGTAATCACAGTACTTTGGGAGGCAGAGACTGGAGGATCTGGGTTCGCGGCCAGCCTCAGCTCTCTCTCTCTTTCTCTCCCTCTCTCTCTCTCTCTCTCTCTCTCTCTCTCTC
>PVJS01020281.1:0-32780 GCA_004027185.1 Glis glis
CCCCTCTCCCTCCTCTAAATGCATGGGGGTCGACCAGATGTCCTTCTGGGAATTGTACCTCTGCATCAGTCGACCAGTTGTTCCTTTTGTACCAAGTAGGCAATAGCAGGGGTAGACCAGTTGTCTTTTCCTCTGTGGGCGGGGTGAGCGTGGTTAAGTTGTAGGAGGGGAGTGATGTCACAAGTCTCCCACACTTTTTCTCTTTTCTCTCTCTCTCTCTTCTTCCTCCTCCTCCATTTCCTTTGTTGTTTTTCTGCAAACCCTAACCCTAACTTTGCCACCCTCTTTATTTATATATTTACTTTCTGAGACCCTCCCTGACACCCTAACCCTTAAGGACAGTCAGAAGGAGGATGAGGATGGTTGGTTTATTATTTATTTATTTATTTTATTAATTTTTAAATTTGTGATACGCAGCTTTCTCCTGAAGCTGTTTCATCGCCATCCGCATAGGACCAGAACAGGCCCGAACGACCGACCGTCCGACAAGTTCTCCCTATGAGGTGGCGGCCGGTCGACCAGTTGTCCATTTTACACCAAGTTGGAAATAGTGAAAATACACTAGGTGTCTTTTCTTCTCCGTGCAGGGAACTATGATGTGAGATGGCGAGGGGGTGAAGGTGATGGGCGGGGCGGGGAACACCGGCCAGCGACCGGCCTTGCCAGGTCGAATTTCCACCGCAGCGGCTGCGACGTCAGATGGCGACGTGTGCGGGCGGGCGTCGGCGGGGCCGAATTTCCGCCGCAGCGGCGGTGCTCGGGTGCCTGCTCCCGGGATGGATCGGCGGGGTGGGGGGGTGCCCCCCCCCCCGCCTCCGCGCGGGGTGGAGCTATGGGTTAGGGTGGGGACGCTGAGGCGTGGCTTCTGTGATCACTTAAGGAGTGAACCCAGGGGGACAGGCGATTGCCCCCTAACACTACCACGCCCGCCTGGCCCCTGCCTCCCTCCCTCCCTCCCTCTCTCTCTCCCTCTCTCTCTCTCTCTCTCTCGCTCTCTCGCTCTCTCGCTCTCTCGCTCTTTTTTTTTTTTTTTGCGGTACTGGGGATTGAATCCAGGGGCATTCAATCCAGGGGCATTCTACCTCCAAGCTACATACACACACCCCTAACCCTATTTTTTTATTCTTTATTTGGAAACAGCGTCGTCATGCCTGGCCAAGGAGTGTTTTTCTTTGGGGGAGGATACTAACCCTAACTCCAACTCTAACCCTGGGAATTTCTGCCTTGCAGCTGACCATTCTCTGCACTTCATTCATGCATGCTAGGGATTGACAGAACCCAGGGGCCCTCCTTCTGCCTCTCATCTAAACCCCCAACCCTGTTTCAGCTTTCATTTGGGAACAGGCTCTCCCGATGTTACTGAGATCCTCACTAAGACACTGAGGCTTCTGTCTGTCTCAGCCTCCCAAGTGCTGAGATTACAGGTATGTGCATATATATGGCTCATGTACTATTATTTTATTTATGGTGTGTGGTATTTGCTTATGAAACGATGAGAGGGCAGTGATCTAACTTCCAAGCCACGCCCCCGCCCACCTTGAAATGGATGGATGGGTGACTGGAGGACCAGACCTTTGACCTGTTGCCTACTCTCTCCCCCTTTCCTCTGTGTGTGGGGGGGGGGTGGAGAGAGGGGAGGGTTTGGGGGGTCTGCGGAGGAGGGATTGGACAAATATAAACAGTAGGTCATGAATACTTCCCTCTTTTCCCTTCCAGGTCTCCTGGTTGGTGGCTCTCCCGCGAACTGAACGTTGCACCCTCCTAGACGACTGGACAACCTAGAGGGGAGGAAAAGAGCAAACTGAATGACTCTTGGATCCTGTTCCCCCTTCGGATTCACCCCCCCGGCCCGATCCGAACCCAGAACCCAAACACCTAAAGATCAAAAAATAAAGATAAGAATGAAAATCACAATAAAAAGAATTTTAAAATTCATAAACGACTGTGGTGTGGTGGTGTGGTTTCTCCCCGGTCCATTTCAGAGAACCTGGACTGGAAGACGTGAGCGGAGGGACAGGACCTGAGCCCGTGAACCCATCTGATGTGCTATCCGGCCAGGTGTCTCCATCCAAGGGCCCCTGGGAAGAAGAAAACTTTTCCAGTCCTCCTCTGCTTGCCTCTGGCCGCTGCCTCACAGATCCACCACACCCCCGCGCGTGGGGGGAAATGTGGTGGATCCCAGGCTGGTACGGGCGTGCAGGGCGGGAGTGGTGGAGGGCTGCGGCAAGCGTTGTGGTGAGATTAGGGAGCACAGTGAGCGTGACCTGCAAGGTCTTCACGGGATCTCATGGCCAATCAGAAACCACCATCTTAGTAGTTCCAAAGACTGAACGCTAGGGGGCAGCGTCACCTTGGCATCCAAACACCCATCTGCAATGGCCCCTGTGTCTGTCCCCAACATCAAGTTTTCCTTTTGTGTTCTTGCTCACCACCACCACCACCACCACCACCAGAGGATGGTGGAAGTCAGGGTTGTGGGAAAGGGGAGTCTTGGCTTCATGGGTCCAGATATTTCACTGTTATGAGACAAAAAGAATCATGAACCTGGTTACCACACAGGGCGAGTCTCACTTTCTCCGTCCCCCCCACCCCCGCCCAGGCCCAGGTCAGTACTGGGGATTGAACCCAGCAGCGGTCTACCTCTGCGTACACTCCCAAGCCCTGTATCATTTCTGTAGTAGTTTGGAACGTGGTCGGTTTGTCTGTCCTTCGCTCATTTGCTCAGTCAGTCAGGGCTTCCTTCCTTGCTAAGTTGCTGAGGGAGGCCCAGCTGATGAAGAGCATACTTAATAATAACCAACCAACCAGGTGTGGTGGCGCACGCTTGTAATCCCAGTACTTGGGAGGCTGAGACCGGAGACTCTGGGTTCACGGCCAGCCTCAGCTACTTAGTGAGGCCCTCCGCAACTTCGTGAGACCCGGTTTCAAAATAAAGGATAAAAAATAGGGCCGGGGGTGTAGCGCGGAGGGAGAACACCCCCCGGGGTTCAATCCGCGGTACCACACAAACACACACACACACAAAGGATCTGCAACACTCCACAGCAGCCCTCCCTCGTTCATGTTTGGTTAGGGTCGGTGCTTGAAGACAGAGGGTCAGGTTGTCCACATCTGCACAGGTGGCCCCTAAGTGCCCCACCTGTCTCCATGGCTGAACCCTGCTGCCTTGTGCACCCACCCACCGAGAGCGGACCCCGCCTATCCACTCCCTCCCCAGTAAAGACAACTTTGGGGGGGAACCATGATGAGGGGGCACGAAGGTGCTTACTGATGTGGAGGTAGACCATGCCCAGGCTGAGAAAGAGCGTCCCAGGCAGCACCGCACTCCAGTGCAGAGTCACCGTTGTTCTGATCCCATGGGCCGCCACAGGGAGACAATCAACACAGCCATTTGCAAGGGCAGGTCCCCGGGAGCCATGTATACCTGTGGCTGTCCCCTGGATGCCTAGAGCATGGAGCCAGAGCTAGAGCAGGGAAAGAGAAGCCCGCATGTGGCAAAGTTGGCTACGCGCCTGTGGGGGGGGCTCTGTCACCGTACCCTCCCTCCTGTTCCGCCCTCCCTCCTATCCCATCCCTCCCCACCAGCAAAGCTTGCATTTTCTTTGTCTTTGCAGAACTGAGAATCAATCCCAGGGCCACACACTCTAGGCAAGTGCTGCACCACGGAGCGGCGGGGTTTTTTTCTTGGTACTGGGGATTTAACCCAGGGGCGCTCTACCTTCTGGCAACACCCCCTTCCGTGTTCACTTTTTATTTCAAAACAGGGTCTTGTGCAGGGCCCGAGACCCTCAAAACTTGGGTGGCAAATTATCCTGCAATCCCCAGCCACCTAAAGGGGCTTGCTCGCACTTGCTTTGAAGAGTCAGGCAGCAACCCTCTCTGCCATGGCTGGACCACAGAAGATGGCTGTAAGAGCAGGAGCATGAGGGTGATGCCTGATACCCTCACTTGGCTCTACCAGCAGATGGACAAACATCACCATGACCCCCATATCTCAGACACGTCTACAGAAGGTCAATTGCTGTGCCTGTGGCAAAGTTGCAAGGAACTTTGCGTGGTGGCCCACCTCTGTAATCCCAGTACTTGAGAGGATAAAACAGGAAGATCAGAGATTCAAGGCCAACCTAAGCATCTTAGAGAGATCTCCTACATTCAGTGAGACCAAATTTCAAAAGTGAGAAGTAAAAAAAGAAAAGGGAGGGTGCAGGGGATGTAGCTCAGACACAGAATATTCCTGTGCCAAATCCCCAGCACCCTACCCCCCAAAAAACATGGCATTTGAACAAAGGGTAACAGGGAATAATGCTCTGCCAAGAAATCATTTCATAATATAGAAAGCATCGGGCATATTTGAAGGACCAGCCCCTCACTTAGAAAAAATGTAAGAGAGAAACCTGGTGAACGCAAAACATGGTGAACGTCACAATACATGGTCATTCCTTCTACAATTGGAAAAAATAAAAGGTTTTAAACCGTAGCTGGGCGTGGTGGCTCAAACTTGTAATATCAGTCAGGAACGTTGCTCCAGAGGGGCTTGCCTTTGTGGACATGACAAAGCATTTTGGTGGTCTCCCCCTGCTGCGCAGACACTTTTTCTATGTAACCTTTTCTGCTGCACCCCCATTTCTTGTGGCAGTACGCGTGACGGAGTCAGGGGCGGGCATCTTGGGTGGGGTGAATGATGGTTCTCACTGCCCCCTGCATTTCCCTGGAGGGGGGAGTGCAAGGGGTACTGGAAACTCATGGTGGTGGAATGTTATGTGCCTCTGAGGGGCTTAAAGACCAATGTTGGGGGCAGAGGGGGCACAGCAGGCTATACAAGACTACGGGTCACTTGAGAGTGAGGAAGAGCAGAATGGTGGGGACCGGGGAGCTGTGTATGTAGCTTCATGTGTCCCTAGAGTGGACTGGATGCCCATGACTGAAGCCAGCTTGGCCTTGTGTGGTGCTAAAAGTCTCAGCTGCCGTCACTGGCACTGTGTGTGTGGGGGTGCCTCACCAGTGGAGAGATTGTTTCCCTGGACACACATAAAAATCCAATGTCACTTCATGGCGTTTGGTTCACATTCAGACATGAACAGCTGCGCAGAGGCAATGAGCCACAACCTCTGCCATCAACGCATTGAAGTGGCTGCCCGTGCCCGTCACCTAGAGGCCATGGGCCCCAACCTATGCCGTGAACAGATTTAAGTGGCTGGCCACTCTGGGTTGTTTCTGTTGGAATAAAGTGTATTGTTTGGGTTTCTCTTGGTGGGCAATTGCGGCACCGACTCAAAATAATAAATAAAAAATGTGTGGGGGTGTAGCTCAGAGGTAGAAGGTGCCTGGGTTCAACCCCCACTACCGCCAAAAACAATAAAAGGATTCATAAACCATGGGTAATGATGTGTTCCTATAACCCCAGAATGGAAGGCTGAGACGGGAGGACTGTAGTTTTGAGGCCAGTTTCAGCACCTTAGTGAGGCCCTCAGGAACTTGGCAGCACCCTGTTACACACTACGAAGTAGGATAAGGCTGGAGGGATATACCAGAGATAGTATACAATCTGACTTCAAAACCCAAAATCACACACACACACACACACACACACACACACACAGACCCCAGAAATATGTGGAACAGGAGACTGGCTCACACATTTCATGTCTATTGTGTTTCCTGTGCTGTTACATGAGATCCCCAACCTCCCCTTCTCACGAGGGTGCACTGAGGATGGAACGCAGAAGGATTCTCCCTTCGAGCTACACCCCAGCCCCATTTTTTATTCTTTCTTTGGAAACAGGGTCTCACCAAGTAGCTGGGGCTGTCCGCAAGCATGCAATCCTCTGCTCTCCGCCTCCCAAGTACTGAGATGACATGTGTGTGCCACCACGCCCGGCTCTTTCCCGTCCTTTTAACAGGCCTCGTCCTGGGAGTGCCAAAGGGAGGCGGGGGGGGGGGTGACAGCCCCTTGGTCCCGGGTCACGTGGGAAGCATCCCTAGGATAACATTTAGGCCAACGATTGAGGACAGCTTCACTAAGCCGATGCCCCTCGCCGCCATCCCTCCAGCCAGAGGACCGACGACCAAGCTGGTGAGGCCCCGTCCCTCCGGCAACGACACTGGGTGTGACCGCGCAGGCGCAGCGGAGCCAGCTGTCAAGCCGGTGGGGCCGCACCCGAGTGAGGCGTAGCATGTAAGTGCAATGAAGCCGACCGCTAAGTTAAGCGGCCCCGCCCCTGCGTACCTGCACTCGGCGCGGAGCAGCCAAACCCTAACCCAAGAATATCCGCAGCCTGCAAAGGGCGTGGCCACGCAACCGCATTGGCCACGTCACTCCGGCGCCGGGCAGTGGCGTCATCAGTGTGCGCCAAGCAGGAAGTGACTTCGGTGCTGAAGAGAAGGCGGGCAGCGGGAGCGGCTGCGTGCTCTTCCTGCTTGGGGCGGGGGGCACGAGCCTGCCAGAGTCGGGGGTCCCTCGCCGCGAGCAGGTGCACGCTGCGATCCAGTCCGCAGATCCGAGCTTTCGCCAAGGAGCTCTTCCTGGCCAAGATCGATACGGTAAGGCGAGCCCAGGCAAGAAGTGTGGTGGAAGCCGGGCGTGGAGGCGCACGCTTGTAATCCCAGTACTTGGGAGGCTGAGACAGGAGGATCGCAGGTTTGAGGCCGGCTTCAGCAGTTTATCGAGACTCTCCGCAACTTACCGAGAACCTGTTTCTAAATAAAAAAGGTCCGGGGGTATGGCTCATAGGTAGAATGTACCAGGGTTCAATCCCCAATACCACAAACAAATGAAATAGGGCTAGTATGTAGCTCAGAGGCAGAACACTCCTGGGTTAAATCACTGGCAACACACACACGCACACACAAAGTGGGGTCTAGCTTTGCCTGAGTCCTCAAACCTGACCCTCAAACATGCTTGAGCGGCGAGCCATCCTAACATTTCCGATTCACCAGTTCTGTTGGAACCCGAGCTGCTTCCCAAGCGTAGCCTTTCAAGGCACCCTGCGACCGGCTGTTCTGGCCGGAAAATGTATGGACTTCCTCTCTGATTTCAGAACACAGTTCAACGCATGCTGCTCTCTTCCAGGGGCTCCTCGGCTTCTTTCTACAGCTGAGACCTCGCTAGTGCTCTATCGTGACCTTGAGGTTTCTCAGGTTTCTTAGAGGTTCCTGTCACAAACCACCTCCTTCAGAGATCCCAGAACCCAGCCCGTAGCAGCAGCCTGGCTATGAAGCACTTGTCATCCTATTGGAGTCAGAAGGCTTGGATTTCATCTTGGCTGTATATCTTTCAAGTCCACTTCTTTCAAGCTGAAAAATGGAGCTATTGCTGGGTATGGTGACACAAGCTTGTAATCCCAGTACTTGGGAGGCTGAGACAGGAGGATCAGGGTTCGCGGCCAGCCTCAGCTACTTAGTGAGGCTGTTTCAAAATAAAGAATAAAAAATAGGGCTGGGGGTGGAGCTCAGAGGTAGAATGCCCCTGGGTTCAATCCCCAGTACTGAAAAAAATATATATATATATACAATAGGGCTGGGGGTGTAGCTCAGAGGTAGAAGGCCCCCGGGTTCTTTCCCCATACCCCCCCACACACAAAACCTGCAAAGCAACATCTGCTCAAAGGTTGGCCCCCTTTTGTATTCCTGTTTGATAAAGAAATTTTTATTGCATATTTGGCTTTCAGGGCTGTTTGAGCAATTTCTCTGTTAGAGAAATTACTGGTACATTCCTTATCCTCTTTAAAAAATTTTAACCTCCTTCCTTTTTCTTTTAAATTTTATGGCTGTTATAACTTGAATATGTTTTTATTTCTAACGGAATGCTTAAATTAGCTGTGGGAGAAACAACTCTGCCTGCTTGTTCACTGAAGATGGTTTCTTCAGTTAATTAGGTAGCTAGACAATAGCAACTGAGGCGCCCGGCGTGGCGCACGCTTGTAATCCCAGTACTTTGGGAGGCGGAGACCGGAGGATCCGGGTTCGTGGCCAGCCTCAGCTCTTTCTCTCCCCCCCCCGCTTAGTGAGGCCCTCCGCAACTTCGTGAGACCCGGTTTCAAAATAAAGTATAAAAAATAGGGCCAGGGGTATAGCGCAGAGGTAGAACACCTCTGCGTTCAATCCCCCGGTACCGCAAAAAAAAAAAAAGAATAAAAAATAGGGCTGGGGGTGTAGCTTGGAAGTAGAATGCCCCTGGGTTCAATCCCCAGTACCAAAAAAAAAAAAGAAGTAATGCTGTGGAGTAGTCAGGTGACATCTTCCTTTTTACCCATTACTAGTTTCACAGCTAAGAAGTAAGTCAGGGATTTGTGCTCTGACCATTTGTCCCCCCAGGTTACGAGCTCTCTTCTCTATTAACGAAAATGGAACAGAACTTTTAGAATTGCTATGTAATGATGGATCTGAAACTTGTCTACAACAAAATATCTTCTTCTACATATCCCACCTCCATCCAAAAAGATTTTATCAACTTAAATGAGCATTTTAAAATCAAGCAGTTCCTAGTCCTGTTCAGTTTTTCTTATTTAGAAAGTCGGATTCTAGTGCACCAGCAAGAAAATTCTCTTCCCTTTTGGTAGAGTGTAATATCTCTTTGGGATCTCTCTTTGCTTAATCCCTGCTTATACTTCACTCCCAGAATTCTACAGCGCTCTGCTCACTGTCTAAATGCACCACCACCTGTTTTTGAAACATATCTAAGGGCCCTTCTTAGTGAACACATCCAGGAAGAATCTAAAGGTGCATGTTGTGCTTGACCTATAGTCCCAGAACCATGTGTCAGTCAAAGACACAGCAGATGCTCATCCCAAGGAACTGTGCCAGGCTTGGATGCTTTGCTGCACCCTTCAAATCTTAGGAATGCAGGAGAGTGCTCGTAAACGCTATGACCTCCCTTCCCTTTCTTTTTGTGCTACCAGGGATTGAACACAGTGGAATTCTACCACTGAAGTACACCCCCAGCCCTGTTAATATTTTACCTTAAAACAGGGGTTCACTAAGTTACCATGTGCTGTCCTGGAACCTGCAACCCTCCTGTCTCAGCCTCCCAAGTGCTGTGATTAAGGACCTGCTCCAAGTGCTGGATCCTCTCTTCCCTTCCTGGCTCACTTCCTTCACCGGCACCTTCTTCACCTCACTGGCCTTCATCTCCCACCAAGATCCAGCTTTTCTCTCCCCATCTTCCCTTTATCGCTTGATGTGGTGCCTCTTCGTGTAGATTTGCAAGGCATTCTTCCCTCCTTCACGGTGTGTAAGAAAGGAGAAAACAGCCTGTAATTCTGGGATGCTCTTTGGTAAACTGGTGAAGTAGAGGGAGGCTGAGAAAAAGTCAAGTCCCTTCACATAAGGTTGACAGGAGCCCCTGTGAACTGCTGTGGGCATCAGCTCTAGTTTTGTGGGTAAAAAGAAACTTGTGAGGGGCAGGCTTGTATAAGATAGGGAGGCACCCCTGAACAGTCGTTGGTTAGGAAGGTCACGAGTAGGAAGTAGGCATTCAGCTCCAGTGAGTGGAGGGAAAATTAATCAAAACTGGGCATGGTGGCTCATGCCTATAATACCAGTACTTGGGAGGCTGAGCCAGGAGGATTGCAGGTTTGCAGCCAACCTCAGCAACTTAGGTCCTCCATAACTTAGTGAGACCCTGTTTCAAAAATAAAGAATAAGATCGGGCTGGGAGTGTATCTCAGAGGTAGAATGCCCCTGGGTTCCATCCCCAGTACAAAAAAAAGGTGGGGGGAGCAGGGTGATAGAAGGAGGTACAGATGGGCCACAGGGGAGTGGAGTGGACTCCCTCTGTCTGGTGAGAGCATGAGGTGTGAGTGGAAAGGCACCAGTGTGAACAGCAAGGCCACTTCCCACTCCAGCAGAGAAGGGTCTTCCTTCATCACACACGGGACATCAGGACCAGGTCTGAGGAAGGTGTGTGTGTGTGTGTGTGTGTGTGTGTGCATGTGTGTGCGCGCATGTGCACGCACGCACGCATGTGGTTAATACACATAATATTTACCATTTTAATCATTTTTGTTGTGGTAAAAGATACACAAGATGTTTCCTTTTTGGTTTTATTTTTAATTAAGACAAAATGTATGTAACATAAAATTTATCATTTTAATCATTTTTTCAGTACTGAGACTGAACCCAGGGGTGCTCTACCACTGAGCTACATCTCCAGCCCTTTTGTTTTTTATTTTGAGACAGTGTCTTGCTAAGTTGCCCAGCCTGGCCTTGAACTTGTGATTCTCCTGCCTCTGCTCCCATTCTTTAAATAATAGCCATTGTAATGGGTATAACATGGTTTCTCATTGTGGTTTTGATTTTCATTTACCTAATGACTAATAATGTTGAGCATCTTTCATGTGCTTATTGGAATTGGATTTGGCAAGGATTTCTTGGGGATGGCACCAAAAACAACAGAAACAAAATAAAATTTTGATTAAATTGGACTTCATACAAACTTTAAAAACCTTCTGTACCTCAAAGAAAAATATCAAGAGAGTGGAAATAAATACCCACAGAATGGGAGAAAGTATTTGTAAAATATATATCTGGAGCTGGGAGCAGTGGTGCACACCTGTAGTCTCAATTACTCAGGAAGCCAAGGCAGGAGGATCACAAGTTCGAGGCCAGCATAATCAACTTAGTAAGACCCTGTCTCAAAATAAAAAATAAAAAGGGTTGGAGATGTCGCTCAGTGGTAGACCACCCCTGGGTTCAATTCCCAGTACCTCAAAAAAATCTAGCAAATATTAGTGATGAAGTAGAGAAATGCAAACATTGCCAATGGGAATGCAAAATGGTGGAGCAGATGTAGAAAATAGCTTGGCGCTTGTACAAAAAGCTAAACATAAGCCGGGCGTGGTGGCGCACGCTTGTAATCCCAGTACTTTGGGAGGCGGAGACCGGAGGATCCGGGTTCGCAGCCAGCCTCAGCGCGCTCTCTCTCTCTCTCTCTCTCTCTACTTAGTGAGGCCCTCCGCAACTTCGTGAGACCCGGTTTCAAAATAAAAGTATAAAAAATAGGGCCAGGGGCGTAGCGCGGAGGTAGAACGCCCCTGGGTTCAATCCCCGGTACCACAAAAAAAAAAAAAAACACTAAACATAGAATTACCATAGGATCCAACAACTCCATTCCTATAGACATATATAAAAGAACTGAAAACAGATTCTAACAAAAAAATGGGTATGAATGTTTAGCAGTATTATTCACAGTAGCAAAAAGATGGAAACAACCCAAGTGTCCATCATCCGACAAATGGATATACGAAAGGCAGTCTATCAAAACAGTAGAATAATATTCATCACACAAAAAATTGAGAATCTGATACTTGCTACGATGTGAAGAAACCCGAAAACCATTGTGCTAAAGAAGAGAAGCCAAAGCCGAGTGTGGTGGCACACACCTGTAATCCCAGTACTTGGGAGGCTGAGACAGGAGGATCACAGGTTCAAGGCCAGCCTCAGCAATTTAGTGAGGCTCTCAGCAACCTAGTAGAACCCTGTTTCAAAATAAAAAGTAAAATAGGGCTAGGGGTGTAACTCGAAGGTATGCCTCTGGGTTTAATCCCCAGTACCAAAAAATATTAATGAAAAATAAACAAGAAGAGAAGCCAGACACAAAAGGTCACACACGGTATGATTCCATTATGTGAAATACCCATAGTAGGTAAATCCATGGAGACAGAAAGCAGATGAGTGGTCCCGGGGTCAGAGTGGGCACAGAGTGGGGACTGAAGGCTTCATGAGTAGCAATTTCCTTTTGGAGTGATGGAAATGTACCCTATTGTATATGTATATGTATATGTATATGTATATGTGTATATGTATATGTATATGTACTATTGTATATATATATATTGTATATGTATATGTACTATTGTATATGTACTAAGTATCACTGAAGTGTGCATTTTTAAGTTAATTGTGTATTATGTGAATTCTACATCAATAAAAATAAAAATAAATCCAGGCCCATGTTCCCTCACCAGGGTGAATCCTCTTCTGCAGTGCTCCCTCAGCATAGCATGAGTCCCTCCACAGCCCAGCACTGCCTGGGGCCTGGTCAGCCACATTCTGGACACCTGTGCTCCAGCCACACAGTCTACTCAGCTCCTAGGCCCAGGTCCAGGTCTCCTTCTTTCCAATTCTTCCTCATGTGACTGGCTGTCACAAGGCCGCCTCAAGGCTCAAGGGTCTGTGAACTTGCCCTGCTGACCTTGGTTCATGGTTGCAGAGGGCTGTCCTATCTCAATCAGGGAAAGTTGGCATTTTCTGAGTACCACCTGTGAAGTGTCCTGCTCAGGTGAACCCACAGCAACTCTGCTAGGTATGCAGCCCCATGCAGGAGAGGTGTCCCCACTGTGGGGTTGTTTGTCTAGGCACAAGGTGGCTTAGCTCCCACATGAAACCGCAGGTGCCACGTAGGCAGTTATAAATACACCAGAGGCTGGCATCAGGAAGTGGATTCATGCTAGTATTTTATCCTTGGTTAAGAGCTGAGGAGTCTGCACCTTACTTCCACACCCTGCCCACCCCCTAGATGCTGAAGATCCTTTCTGGGCCTGCTGACCGCAATCTGAATCTGCTGTGGCTCCCCACAAGACCTCTTGGTCTCCACAGACATGGCATGAGGGATACCTACCTGACCTGGGAGGGGCTTTTGCCTTTGGGGGTCTGGGGCTGCAAATCCTTTCTTCCTAGGCCACAGGGAACCTGGGGCCCCATGGATGTGTCCCCTGTAGTTTGGAGCCCAGATACAGACTGGACTGTTTTATCCTACTTTAAAACTTCAGTTCTCCCTACCCAGAATGGTCTCATCCCAGCCCTCACTGGGCAGATGATTGCAGCACCAGTCCCCCCAAGCCCAGCAGTCAGACTCCAGTGCACTCTGCCTGGGCACCCAGGAAAGCGATGGGCATCCGGCACCTGAGGCCAGCAGGGAGGTGGGGTCACTGGCAAACGGGGGACACTGTTTTGGGTTGACTGTGTCCCTAAAAGTCTTATGTTGAAGTTCTTACCCCTGGTGCCTGTGAATGTGGCCATATATGGAAATAGGGTCTTTGAAGATGAGCAAGATGAAGTCATTAGGTTCAGCCCTAATCCACTATGATTGTGTCCCTATAAAAAGAGGGATTTAGACACAGAAATGCACACAGGGATAACACCCTATGAAGGCTGAAGCTCTGCTGCCACAGCCCGAGATAACTGAAGCTGAGGCGAGGCCTGGAACAGGCACCTCCAGAGGGAGTGCAGCCCTCAATTCCAGAATTGAGGGAGACACCTCAATTCCAGACCTCTGCACTTCGGAGCTGTGAGACAGCAATTCTGTGGGTCTTATCACCAGTATTGTGTCACCTTGTTAGAGAAGCCTTAGGACAACAATCCAGGCATATCTGCTCTGGCTTCCACTCTCCCCAGACCGCAGCTGCCCTCCCAAGAACATCCCGCACAGGGTGGGGTGGAAGCAGGGCCTTTTCACGGGTCATGGCTGCTGCCAGGTGGTCTTTCTCTGCCCTGACCTAGGAGCTCTGACCTCAGCTCTAAACCTTCTGGGGCCAGTGGGAAGATGAGGACAAGGAAGGGCAAGAGGCTGGCCTCCCTGGAATGGTTCACTGAGCCTCCACTGTTCCTGGAGCCCAGAAAGCCCAGGGCTGGACAAACTCCACTCCTTGCATCTCCCCCACTCACAGCCCCAGCCATCCCACTTCAAACAGCCAACATGTGCCTTTTAGGCCCAGTAAGGACGGTGCCTCAGTTAGGCACAGAAGAGGATGCTCCACCTGGGTACAGCATCTCAACTGTGACCACTGGACCCAGGCTTTGGTCCAGTGGTCTTTGAATCAGTGAAGGTAGAATAGGCTGGCGGCTCTATCTCTCTTCTCATGGAGGCCTGGGACATTGCCAGATAGAGGAGAGGGGAAGAGGGGGGCCAGTTGTCAGGATGCTGAGGGCAGAGACTCTTCCTCACAAGGGCTGACTGGAAAAGGTAGGGAGGAGCCTTCTGCCTCCATCCAGACAGGTGCCCCTTCTCGGGGGCCCAGTCCCAGCCAAGGGTCAGCTCCAGGATCTTTAGCTCATTTTCCCCAAAATGGACATGAAGCAGCTGGCTTAAGTCAGAGTTCTAGAACTTTCAGAACTGAGCTCCCCACCTGCTCAGGATAGGAGGGAACAAAATTCCCTGGAGGTCCTTACATAGTCCCTGCCTGAGTGTGACCAGCTCCCTCACAGCCACCTCCTTGCTGGGACTCCATGCCCTGCTGGTTGCAGGAAAGGTCACAGGCCAAGGCTGGGATGGGTCCAGGATTCTGCGTGCTTCCTGGGAGAGCTGAGGGGTGGCACCTCCCATAGCAACCCAAGGCACAGTAGTCACTGCCTCCACCCTCTGAGTCTGGAGGGGCCAGCCTGGTGGGGGACGTGAGGGCCCAGTCCTCCTGCGGCAGGTAGGCAGACGGCAGTTCTGCCAACTCTACACAGCCTGCTAGCAGCACATCCTTTGAGCTCAGGGATCCTGGGAGGCCAGGAACAGTACCTTCCTCCTCCTCCAGGCTGGAGGACTGCCAGGGGTGTGCAGGGCCATAGGTAAGCAGTGTGATGGCCTCCCGGACATTGGACTCCAAGGCTTCTTGTGGGGTATTGACGCAGTCCTGGGTCAGCTGTGGACCGGCCCTGGGGGCCCCTATCCAGGTCTGGAACAGAACCCAGGGAGAAGGGAAGAGCTCAGACAGCAGGTTCAGGATTCTCTCTAGGGGCAGCAGCCTCGCCTTAGGCAGGCCCAGCCTCCTCCTCCTCCAGGAAGTTCTTCTGCCATCCACACCCAGAGGCCAATCAGCGCCTGTGCCAGCACATTCTGTCTTCCTCCCACGTGCCAGCCTGGCCTAAGCACAGGACCCTGAGTCCCTTCAGGGCCCCATGCCACATCAGCTTGAACCAGGGTACAGAGGGTGACAGGTGCTGAGGACAAAGCAAATCCCTGACATCATGCTGCCCAGGGCCTTCCAGCAGCCACAGAGATTGGGCAACCCCCCCCCAACACCACTACACACACAAGACAGCAGGCGCAGCCAGGGCCTCTCCATGGAGCCATAGGAGGCCCCACCACCTTTAAAAAGAAGCTGCTCGAGCCGGGCGTGGTGGCACACGCTTGTAATCCCAGTACATGGGAGGCAGAGACCGGAGGATCCGGGTTCACGGCCAGCCTCAGCTACTTAGAGAGGCCCTCCACAACTTAGTGAGACCCTGTTTCAATAAAGGATAAAAAATAGGGCCGGGGGTGTAGCTTGGAGGTAGAACGCCCCTGGGTTCAATCCCCAGTACTGCAAAAAAAAAAAAAAAAAGAAGCTGCTCCTTCTATGGGAACAGGAGCCTCCACCAAATGCCTTGCACACACCATACTTCCATCACTGCACTGCTCCCTTGAGCACTGACCCACAGCACCAGACCCCCAAGGTCCGCAAAATGTCTGGCAAGTGCCATGCTTCTATAGAGAAGGGACTGGGTGCCTTCTCCAAATCACCACACACCACGCCCTCTGTCACTGCACTGCTCCCTTGAGCACAGTGCCTGCAACCAGGATGACAGCCCCGGGACCAATCACAGCCCTTGCCCTGCTCAGCCTTGTCTTCAGGTGTCGAGCTCTGGACACTCAATCCACCACCCTAGGGACAAGGTGGACTTTGTCAGGAGACAAGTGCTCAGTTTTGAGCTTCAAATTATATTTTTGAGCCGGGCGTGGTGGCACACGCTTGTAATCCCAGTACTTGGGAGGCTGAGACCAGAAGATCGGGTTTGCGGCCAGCCTCAGCTACTTAGTGAGGCCCTCTGCAACTTAGTGAGACCCTGTTTCAAAATAAAAGAATAAAAAATAGGGCTGGGGATGTAGCTCAGAGGTAGAATGCCCCTGGGTTCAATCCCCAGTACCGCAAATATATATATATATATATATATATATATATATATATATATATATATATATATATTTTGGACAACAGTCTTGAAAACTGGGCTTCCTATTAAGAAGGAAATGAATTTTTCTGCATAATAAGCTGGTAACACCATCTGAAGGGGATATCCCTTCCCCTGGGTGGAAGGAGGCCCTGGGACACCAAGAGTGGAGACCCTGGGGAAAAGCAGGGTCAGCCTAACCCAGACCCCAGGGAGGAACTCAGCATTGAGCAGAGAAACCAGAGACACCAAAAGGAGCTTCTCCCCACCTCCTCCCAGGGAGCATGAGCTGCCAACCAGCATGGAGGAAAGGGATCTGCACAGACGACCTGATGTGACCCCACACCACTGTGGTGCCAGCGAGCTGCCCGGGGATCAGGAGGGGCCAGGCACTCCACAGTGGTAACAGAGAAGGAGCACGGGGGTCAGCCAGGGCCACATGGGCAGGATAAGCCTGAGACCCTTCCCCAGGGCCACATGACACGGACACCTTTGGGGAAGGAGGAGGCAAGAAGGATGCGATCGGCAAGTGCAGAGAGCCCCAGTTTGCACCTTGAATTGACCGTTCAGTAGCAGCACAGAGAAGACAGATGAGTCAGGAGAACATTTACAGTTTTTCCAACAAGAGTATAGAATTGGACTCCAAGGAACAAAAAGAAATCAGCATTGGAAAATACAGCTAGATTTTTGCCCATTTGAGACACAGTGTGTAAATCTGAACCTACTATATATACAAAAAAGGCTCAGAGAACTGACATAGGCCCCCACACCTGCTCCCAACCCCCATCTGAGCCCATACCCTGCATAGAATAGACCTCTGAGCCACATCTGCCCCAGGCCCTGCAGTGTCCTCTGCACACACCTGGAAGTCCCCGTTGTACACAGTGTACAGGGGCTGGAAGAACACTGCTGGTGAAGGCACGTTCTGGTAGAAGGTTCTCTTCACCCTGAGGCCAAGAAGGGACAGTCAGAGCCTGCAGAGACCCAGCTCCTCCTCCCAAGGCCACACTCTAGAAAGTCTGAGGTCTCTGTGGGGACTTGAACTCTCATCCAACCAGCAGGTACCAGGCCACCTCACCCAGGCTGCTGCCCCTCTGTTCCTCTTGCTGCATTCAAACCTGTCCTTAGAGGACTGGACATAGTGGCACACATCTGTAGTTTCAGCTACTCAGGAGGCTGGAGAATCAGGGAAGTCCAGGAGTTTGAGACCAGCCTGGACAATAGAGCAAGGACCCTGTCTCAAAAACAAACAAACAAACCCTTTGGACAAACCTGCCCTCAGAACAGGACTCAAAGAGCAGGGCGTGGTGGTGCACACTTGTAATCTCAGTACTTGGGAGGCTGAGAGACCCAAATTGGCATGCTGTGGCCTCTCTAATGCCCCTTAAAACAGATTTATTATACCAAGGCATTATACATATTCTTTACAGAGTAAGCTGTAATGGTGGGTTCGAGGCCTAGAAGTGACCAGTCATTTCCTTAGCCCTCAGAGAGAGCCAGTGGCATAGCCAGGCATGGTGGTGCACACTTGTAATCCCAGTACTTGGGAGGCTGAGACAGGAGGAGTACAGGTTCATGGCCAGCCTCAGCTACTTAGAGAGGCCATCCGCAACTTAGTGAGACCCTGTTTCAAAATAAAGAATAAAAACTAGGGCTGGGGGTGGAGCTCAGAGGTAGAATGCTCCTGGGTTCAAACCCCCGTTCCCCCCCCCCCAAGAAAAGAAAAGAAAAAAAGGGAGCCAGTGGCAGCAGGAACTGCATCTGTGCTGTGAGCAGAGAGCCTCTGAGTCCTTTCCCCACCAGTGTCTCCCCGAGCTTCAACCTGCCTAGGAACCACTCACTTACCTCCCATGAGGAGGCCACACAGGGCTCCAACCCAACAGAGCCAAACTGACCTCATCAAACCGCCCCCATCCCCAGGCCTGCCCCTCGGGTTCCCACCTCAGAGGTCACCACTTAGATCTCAGTTTCTCTTCCGAAGACCCTGACAAATCCCTCCGCTTTGTACCATCTCCTCGTCTCTCACTAGCTCAAGTCAAATCATCTCTCCACTACCATGCCGCCTTGTATACCAACAATTCATTCTCAAAACATAAACCCGACCGCATCACACACTGCTGACACTCTTCCAGCACTCTCCATGGCTCTGAGGAGAAGCTGGAAGCCTCCCACCTGGCCCCACCCAGCACTCCTCTGCACACCCCCACACCCTCTCTGTCCAACCCCCTCTCATCCTCTACTGCTTGTCCACACGGGACAGTCTCCCCCGGGACCCACTCCCAAATATGGCTTCTGTGACCTTGTAATCTGATGTGTGGCACATGGGGCATGGAGGCTTGTCTAAGGGGGGTTCTCGCCCCTCTTGTTCTCTGAGGCATCCTCCAGGCCTGCAAATAGGATCCTGAGCACCCCAGATGCCAAAAATGGCATTTTCATACAATGCGTGAAGAGATGAGCAAATTAGCAAACATCCCCTGTGCCAGGAGACGAGAACCTTGGGCGCCTGAGTTCTGGTGACTCTGGGCCCCTCCACAGATGGTGGAAACCAAACTGCCCCATGTTCAGCCTTTGCCCCAGCACCTCCTTCTACTCACTCCCCTAGCAACTTGGGAACACCCCCCATTGGCCCAGTGTGGAGGCTTAAAAGCCCTACTCCATCCAGGACCAGACAGTGGAAAGGAGAGGAGAGGAGCATGGGGGTGGCCCTCTGTCCAAATACCACATACCTATACACGCACAAACTGATACACTCACACAATGCACTCACAGTAAACATATGTACACTAAGACACATGCACACTCACACACTAAGACACACACTAATACACTTACATGCACACTCACACATACACAGTGACACATGCACAGACATACAACACATACTAATTCATGTACACATACCAACATATGCATACACCAAGACACTGACATACACACATATGCTTACGCACTAACACATGCACACACGAGTATAATTACACACATATTAACACATGCATGGACTAATACACTCAGACACACATACACTAACACATGTACACACTAAGACTCAAGCGCATACACTAACACATGCATACATTACATTCAAGCACATACACTAACACATGTACACACTAACACTCAAACACATACACATTGTTATGGTTAGATAGACATTGTCCCCTGAAGAGCTCATATATTAATGCTCAGAGTTGATATAATTAAGTCATGAGGTTGTAATCTCATCAGTGTGTAAATCCACTTGGATCTACTGGGCCGTAATCTAGGCAGGTGGGGTGTGGCTGGAGAAGCCGGGTCCCTGGGGGTGTGCCTTAGGAGCTGTGCTTTAGTCTTTGAATCGCTTTGCTTGCTGCCTCTCTTGCTTCTGGCCCCCATGATGAGAGAGCAGAGCCTCGCTCTCTCCCTCTCTTTGCTTCCCACTGCCATGCCCTGAGCTCCACAGACCTTGGCCTCACATGGACTGAACCAGAGATTTCCAAAAATCTGAGCAAATAAATCTTCCTTCCTCTATGTGTGTGGTCAGTTGTTTGGATTATAGCAATGAGAATGTTTACTGAGACACACATGCACACATTAAGACACTCACATACATACACTAACACATACACAAAGACGCTTACACACATACACTAACATGCACACTAGAACTCACATGCACATGAATACACTAACACACATGCTAATACACTAATCCATGCACAAATCAATACACTCACATGTGTACATTAACATACACACTAATACACTAACTCATGCACAAGTACATTCATGCACACATACACTAACTCATGCACACACTAATACATCTGCATGCACATGCTCACACGCACACACACTGGCTCCCTACCTGTGTGACAGCTTGAACAGGATGTAAGTCAGGCCGCTCAGCAGGAGAAAGATGGACACAGCAATCAGGGTACTGTCTGGCCACCCCCAGGGTGGGATCAAGAGGCCTGTGGGTGGGAAAACCCCAGGGCTATGAGCAGCCTCAGTGCCAGGATGTTCCCCCAGCCCACATGGCAAAGGGGCCCCAGTAGTGCCCTGGCCCAAAATGGAAAGAGTTTGGGATGGGCCTCGGAGACTGGTGTCGGGTCTGCTGAAGTCCCTGGGGCGAACCTCACTCTGGACCTCACCCTTTGCATCTGCCGTATGGCTGGTGGTCAGTTCTATGAGCCTTCCCAGCACTGCTGTGCACAAGGGTCAGCCCAGGCCTCGCTGAGGAGACTGAGGTCCTGTCCAGCCTCCAGACAGAAGCACCAGCCTGGTATGCAGTCTCAGGCCACACTCACTCCTAGTGGTAGATACTAAATACAGGTTCCTAGGGAGGCCAAGATGTCTGTTTCTCCCTTACACATCTCAGACTCCAGGGGAGGAAGCTGCAGGGGGTTGAGAGGGTGGAGGGGACAGAAGAGAGGAGGCCACGCCTGTGGAAGAGCAGCCTCCACGTAGCACCCACTTGGTCGTTGGGGAGAAGAGAAGCACACGGGCTGGCTCCACTCACTCCACTGGCCCTCGTACCGCTCCTCCTCTGGCATGTCATCCTCCAGCGTGGCCATCTGGATGCGCAGCCTGGCCTCATAGGTGGAGCCAGGGTCCAACTCGACGGCTTCAAGGATGAGCCAGGTCACTCCAACAATGCAGTCCTTGAGCCGGGCCTGCTGTGGGGTTGGGAAGTGAGCGGGCACTGAGTTGGGGCCAAGTCTATCAGCCCTTGAGAATGTGAACACATGCACAACAGGCCCACTCGTGCACACTCACACAGATACACCTGTTCACATGTGAACACGCACACATCTGTAGCACTTTCACACTCATTACAACTGTATGCATATTCTATCACACAGGCACTTCAGTGCACACGCACAAAAGGCACAGGCACATTCACATACACTCACATATTAACGCACACACGTACAAACATGCACAGGCATGCTCACTCCCTTCTGACATACACAAGCTCACAGGTGTAAACACACCTGGCTCTGGTCCCTTCCCCTCCTCATTCACTCTAGCCACTCCCAGGAGAGAGAGGCCCCAGGGAAGCCAGCCAGAGTGTTACCTCCCAAGCCTGTTCCTGCTTCTTGAAGGCCAGCTCATAGCTGAGAAGTGGGGTCATTGGCTCCAGGGCAGGACTAATGCTCCAGGTCAGGACACAGTAGCCAGAGCTGATGTTGCTCTGCAGATCAGAGGGAGGGTCCAGCTTAACTGAAACAGAGTGTGAGGCTGTGTGAGGCTGAAGTCCCCCAGCATGGGGTATGTCCATTAGCACACTCAGCACTGGGGACCTAAAAGATTACCATGGTCAGTGAGGGCATGGTAAGTGAGGGGTCTCACTGGGAGACTGGGGGACACAAGAGCAACGACTTCCTTTAGCCCCTGCAGTGAGGCATCTTCCAATTCCTGGCCTCCCTTTCCTTCACAATCTGCTGCTGGAGTCCCTTCTGCTATGACTGAAGTGCATCTCTAGTGACATGAACCTAACTGCAGTCCCTGCCCAGCTGGCCCTGCAGTACCAGATGGCCCTCCCTTCCCATGGTCCCGCCTGCTCCCAGCCCTGGGTGTCTCTTGGCAAGGACTCTCAGGACCACGGGGGTCACAGACCGATGGCCCTGCCCCCACCACCAAGCAGCAAGGCTGCTCCTGGCAAGGCATCCCTGCTCACCATATCTCCGGGGAAGGTACTCTGGGTCCACCAGGCTGACCTGCTCCTTCCCCAAGACACAGTGGTGGAGAGTGATGGTGAAGTTGTCAGATGGCAAGATCATCTCCTCGGGGGGTAGCAGCACAGTGCACTGACTGCCCTGAAAGGTGCACTTGTGCTTGCTGCCAGGTGCCATGTTGCTGGAAAGGCCGTGTTTCAGCACCAGGGCATGCTGCTGCTCCCATGGGGACTCCACCCCCACCCTTCTCCCTCCCCAGGTGGGCCTGACCCTCCAACCTCACCTGGTGAAGAGGAGCCAGGGGCCAGAGCCAGAGCCCAACTCTGGGGCAGACCAGTGGCAATCGATCCTGAGGATGTTGTTGGTGAGGCAGGTGAAGGTGCCAGCCCTTGGTCCTGCGGGTAAGGACCGCGGGGAGCCATGGTGGGTTCTTTGGGGCGGGGCAGGGGAGGACCTGACAGCTGAACCCTAACAAGGCAGTCTCCAGAGAATGATCCCAGGAGAATTTTTCAAAGGCAGGGCTGAGAGGCCTGGGAGGTGATAGGCTTGACCCATGGTGCACAGGCAAGTCAGGCTCAAGATGGGGAGGGTGGGAAGACTAGTTTTGGTGGGACCTGGGCCCACACTCTTCCCTAGGGCTCAAAAGAAGACAGCCCTATCCCCATCCCACCCCATAGCTCTCAACCCAGCCACCTCACAGACACCAGTGCTCATCCCTCACCTCCTGCCCCCTCTGGAACAGAGACTCCCCAGCAGATGCAGGTGCAGAGGAGGAGCCAGGTACCCAGGTCTCGAATCAGGGTCTCGCTCTCCACGGTCCAACCTGCAAGAGACTGGACTGAGGGGCCTGTGCTAGGCACCCCCATCTGGGAAGGGTGCTCCCATGAGACCCTCCCTAGCAGAGGCTCTGAGTGGACACCACCTATGCCCCACTATGTCCCATAAGAGACTAGGCACCTCTGTCCAAGCTTCACGGATAAGAAGCTCAAGTTCAGAAAGATCACTTGACCCAACCAAGGACTTGTGGCTTTAGTGTGCGAGATGTGCCTTCAGGCTCAGATCTACTGAGTCCTGGACTCTGACAGCTATGTCTCCATGTCTGACTAGAGGGCACCTCACTGAGACCGGCATCCTCTGCCAGCCCACCCCTTTGTGTCCTGTAGGACAGTCAGGATTGGGGAAACTGGTTATTACTGACGACCACCACAGGTCAGATTCACTGAGCTCCTGAGGGTTGCACCCTGTGCCAACTATGGAACCTCAACTTTCTACCTGGGTTCTGACAATAGCTGTGTGAAAGGCTGCCCCTGGTCATGACACAGAAGCATACCGCCAGGAGGGAAAGGGCCTTGCCAGGGTCACAGCTGGCTTCTATGCATCCTCGCTCCCTTTTGCAGCCTTACAGATCCAGGGTTCGGTCCCAGGAACGTGGACAAGGATGGCAGCAGGTGTCCATGCCACAGATGGCACTTCCTAAACCGCCTATCATACCCTGTTCCCAGGTATCCTGCAAAGGAAAGCACCCTGAGAAGGGTAAGGCCCAGAGCACTAAGATTCCTTGGGGAGCCAGAGGTTAGCTACAGACCAGGGGTGAGTGTCAGGAAGTGCCTGGCTGCGGGGAAGCTACTGACACCCTATCACCCTATTTGCAACTAAAGATGGTTCACTGATAGCCCCTAAGCAGGAAGCAGGGCCAGCCTGGTTACACAAGCCTGATTAGTGATAAGGAGGAGAAAAAGAAGCAGACATGAACACAGACCACAGCACGCTCACCCTGAAGGAGACACACACCATCAGCAGGCCCCACTCCAACCCCCACACCCCAGCAGCCAATTCCCGCACCCCAGGACAGACCCCTGTGAAGACCTATCCTTTCCTGAAACAGTGTACAGCCTGGCAACACTAGCAGCAGCATGAAAGCAAGCTCTCCGGCGGCAGTGTCTGTCCCTTCCTACTGGCAAGGTGGGGATGGGACTGTCAGCCCGCTCTCAGGGTGTGTGAGGGCAGAATGGGAGAGCACCAGGACCTGGGGGAAGCTCAGCACAGCAGCCACCTCCTGCTGAGAGCTGACCCGACCCCCATGCTGGTAAGGCATTCACTCAGCATATGTACAGAACCAGCCCAGTCCAACCACAGGCTGACCCAGGAGCAGGTAGGTGACTGGAGAGCAGGGGGTGGGGTGGCTCCCACTCAGCAGGCCCCCTCTCTAGACTGGGCAGAGGGCAGTGGGGCAGCCCGGGGGGATGCCGGACAGCTGGGTACAGCCAGGGGCACCATGGCCATCCTGGGAGGAAGGTCCTTGCTGTTCCTTTGCACAGGACTCTTCCATCTACACCTTGTAAGCTCGGTAGGGCAGGGTCACCACCCTCCTTTTAATGAGGAAACTGAGGCCCAGAGAGACCAGGGCCTGGCCCAGTACATGGCACCTGGCACCTCTGTTCTTGACAGGGGTCCCACCAGCTCCCACATGACCCGCAAGCTTCCTGAGCAATCTGTGACTACCATCAGCACAGGCCCCAAAGAGGACATCACAAATGCTTCACAGATGGCATGAGGCCTAAGATAGAATGCCACCCCTGCCCCCCAGGGCATCACCAACCTCTCTCGGGCACCTCAGGCAGAGGATGGGACATTACTGAGGCAGGCAGGCAGTTAGGGCAGGGCAGCCAGCATACCTGTGTGCTCCCTGGTCCTGGGAGAGATGCTAGGGGGGTAGGGGAGGGCTGGCCACAACTCAGACAATACCAGGTCACAGGCTCATCCTCCTTGGCCCTTAGGCCCCAGAGCTCATCTCAGGCGAGAGCAGGGCACCATCATGGGGGCTGGCCATGCAGCTCTGGGATCCTTGGTGCCTTGAAACATGCTCTAGATAGGCTTCACTTGGAGCCAGTTACTATATCCACTTACTGCCACACAGAAACTATTCTATACATATATATTTGTGTGTGTATGTGTGTGTGTGTGCGCGCGCACGCACGTGTACACAGTAGTGCTGGGAATGAACCCAGGGTCTTGCAAAGCAGGTGAGTACTCTACACTGAGCCACACCCCAGCCCTACTTTGTATGTTAATGGAGGAGGAGATGAGATCCCCTTTCTTCTCCACCCACCCATGAAGCTGGCAGACATGGAGGTGGATGGATAGAGGTCACTAAATTTAAATGAATCCTGGGAGATGACACAGGAGGATCACAGGTTCTAAGACAACCTCAGCAACTTAGTGAGACCCTGCTTCAAAATAAAAAATAAAAGGGGCTGGGGGGTGTAGCTCAGAGGTAGAATGCCCCTAGGTTCAATCTCCAGTACAAATAAACAAACAAACAAACCTTTGTCCTACATCTTCTCTCTGCAGGAAGTAAAGGAAGGAATAGAGACTGGCTTCCTAGGAGCTGGGGCACATGGAGGCTGGCTGTACCCAACTCTGGGCTGTGCCAGGAAATGGGGCTGGAAATGGGAGCAAGAACCAGCCCCCATACCAGGCCACACAAAGGTATGGGACCTCCCCTGACACTGGGGACTACCCATGCTGTTGGGCACAGGGTGTATGAGGACACTGCTTCCTGTGGTGGTGCTGACGAGGCTGGGGACGCACGGAGCAGGAGGGACAGGGCAGGCAGGCCAGCTAGGTAGGAGATGATAGCAGATAAGAACGTGCAAAGACGGTAGCTCCGGCATCCCACTGCAGGCAAAGCTCTCTGCTGTGCTGTACTGGATAGAATCAGCTCCTCAAGGGTGAGAACCTGCTGATTTACTGCTACTCCAGCACCTGCCCAGCTTCCTAACAAATCCTCCCCCACCTCCCTAAGGCAGCCACTTGCCTCTGGTGATGTCAATACCTCATCACCACAGAGGGGGGCTCTGGGACGTAACTTGAGGTGGCACTAAGAGAATTCCCATTTTTGGCCTCTTAAGGTCAAGCTCTCTGACCAGAGGGTGAGCTCAGAATAGGAGGCCTTACAGGAAGAATGAGCTGAGGCAGGGAAGCCCCATATCCTCAAGCCCTTCAAGAGAACAGACAAGCCCCAAACCCCCAGGAAATGCACAGAATATTGCTTCCTCAAAAATACCTTCTTCCTCCTCTCCCCTGCTTGGTTGAGTTGACCCTCTTCTGGAATCTCACCCACACCTGCTACCTCCCAGCTGCTCTTCTGCTCTGAAGCTCCCAAAGCTCCTGGCTTGGAGGGGCTTTACCAACACTCAGGCAACAGCGCTACCCCATGAGCTTGACCCACAGCCGAGTCCAGTTCAGCCATTGAGGAAGAAGTTTATTCCATAATTAGAAATGCTGCCTAACACACTCAGTGTTCTGTCCAGTTGGAGCGTGAACACACTGACCCCAGCTGCACCCTTGACCCCTACAGGCCTGGAAACTGCAGTTTGTAATTCTTATGCTTAACTGCAAATTCCACCATCTCCGAGATGGATGCCCAAGACCAGGACACCAGAGGAGGTAAAACGAGGGTGGCAAATGCCACACTTCCCCTTGGCAGTTCCCTGGGCCCAGGGACGGAGGGCCACTCATTTGTCTCTCTGCCTTCAGAAGTTCACGTTGCCTTGAGAGGTGGGGAAGCCCAGAACACAGACTCACCTTCCCAGATGCATCTGCCCAGTGCCATTGAGAGTGTCAGGCACCCCAGCCTGGAGGTGACTTGTTGCCGACTGTCCCTGGGTGTGCAGCAAAGCCCCTCACCTGATCCAGGAGATAAATGCAACAGGCAGTGACGTGAGCCTCAGGGCAGGCTGACACAGGCCGCCCACATCTGAAACCACGAGCACACTGCAGAGCTGCCATCCCCCACAGAGTGGAGAGGTGCCTGTCGCCACTCATTGCAAGCCAGGGAATTGTGAGGAGGGACGAACTTTCATTCCCCATGACATTGAGAGTTACCAAGTGGGGACATTAGTAATTTGTCTCCTGATTGGCAGATGAGTGTCTGCTGTGGTCCTCCCAGGAAATTCCAATGAGATGTGCTGAACTAGCCCCAGGAGGTGAGGACCCTGGCCAGGTGCACAGCAGTGGCGAATCCCCTTCATGGTTTTTCCAAGATGAGAGGTATAGGTCCTTCCATCAACTAAGGCCAACTGTGAGCATCAGGGGCAGGGTGGGTATTAAAAATAAAAGTGATCCACGCGTGGTGGCACATGCTTGTCATCCCAGTACTTGGGAGGCTGAGACATGAGGATCGCAGGTTCACGGCTAGCCTCAGCTACTTAGTGAGGCCTCCGCAACTTAGTGAGACCCTGTTTCAAAATAAAGAATAAAAAATAGGGCTGGGGATGTAGCTCAGAGGTAGAATGCCCCTGGGTTCAATCCCCAGTACCACACACAAAACAACACTAAATTAAGCCAGGTGCAGTGGCACATGGCAGTAATCCCAGTACTTGGGAGGCTGAGTCAGGGGGATCACAGATTTGAAGCCAGCCTCAGCAACTTAGTGAGACCCTGTTTCAAAATAAAATATAAACTGGGTGTGGTGGCACACGCCTGTGACCCCAGTACTAGGAAGGCTGAGACAGGAGGATAGAAGGTTCAATGACAGCCTCAGCAATGCTGCAAGACTCTCAGCAACCTTGCAAGACTCTGTTTCAAAACAAACAAAAAAAAGGTCTGGGAGTGTAGCTCAAAGGTAGAACCCTCCTCCCCCCAGGTTCAATCCCCAGTACCACAAAAATAAATTATAAATAAGTATTATAAATAGAGGACTGGGGGTGTAGCTTGGCAGTAGAATGACCTTGGGTTCAATCCCCAGTACCAAAAAAAGCTAAATTAATTAAATAATATTTGAAAAGATAATACCCACATGAGCCGGGGATGGTGGTGCACACTGTATTATAATCCCAGTACTTGGAAGTCTGAGACAGGAGGATTGCAGGTTTGAGGCCTGCCTTGGCAACTTAGCGAGGCCCTCTGCCACTTAGTGAGACTGTTTCAAACTAAAAAATAATATAGGGCTAGGGGTGTAGCTCAGAGGTAGAATACCCTGCAGCTCAAACCCTAGCACCACAAAAATACTAATACCCACATGATAAGAATCACACCTGTAAAAACAGAAGAAATTATTTATTTTAAAATAGAATCAATTATATATAATGGCTCAGAACTTGGTTAACATGTTATAATAATAAAATAGCTGGGTGTGGCAGCACACACTTGTAATCCCAGTACTTGGGAGGCTGAGACCGGAGGATCCGGGTTCAAGCCAGCCTCAGCTACTTAGTGAGGCCCTCCGCAACTTAGTGAGACCCTGTTTCAAAATAAAGAATAAAAAATAGGGCTGGGGGTGGAGCTCGGAGGTAGAATGCTCCTGGGTTCACTCCCCAATACCGCAAAAATAAAAATAATAATAATAATCACGTTCCATATAAAGATTATACCATTTCTGGAAAGATACCAAGTCTCAAAAAAGTAAAAACATAGCTAGGCATGATAGCACATGCCTGTAATCCCAGTACTTGGGAGGCTAAGCAGGAGGATTGCAGGTTTGAGGCCAACCTCAGCTACTTAGCAAGACACTGTTTCAAAATAAAAAATAAAATAGGTCTGGGTTATAGCTCAGAGGTAGAATGCCCCTGTGTTCAATTCCCAATACCACAGAAACAAGTAAAATAAAAACCTAAATGGGTGCGGTAGCACATGCCTGCAGTCCCAATGATTCAGATTGCTGAGACAAGAGGATTGCAGATTCAATGCCAGCCTTGGCAACTTAGCAAGACCCTGTTTCAAAATAAAAAGGGCTGGGGGTGTAGCTCTGAGGTAGAATGTCCCTGGGTTCAATCCCCAGTACCACAAAACTGTGAGGCCGAAGTACAGCCATGACAGGCTGAACCTCTGAAAGAACTGGGCTAGGCCTAAGTTTCTGTTTCCCCCCAAGAAATGTTCTCACAGAAACTACCGCCCGGTGGGGCCTATCAGAACAATGGTAGAGCCTAAACCAATAGTTCCAAGAGATGTTCTCACGGAAACCACCACTTGGTGGAGCCTATCAGAACAATGGTGGAACGTCCCCAGCTTCCCCAGGTGTGACGAGCCAATCAGAAACCCCCAAGTACCCTAAACTGATGCCCAAATACCCTAAACTGATGCCAAAGATGTTTTTTTTGTAACCACTGCTTATATAATTTGTATGTATAAAAGCTTGAGTAAGCCAGAGCTCAGGGTCCCATGTCAATACTCCACTGCGTTGGATGAGACTTGGACCCTAGCTCGAGCTAGACAATAAAGTTCCTTTGCTTTTGCATTATCGATTGGTGGAATTGGTCTCTCACTTCTCCAAATGCTCCAACCCTAACAAAAACAAGAGAGATTTGGAAGCTGGGCATGATGACACCTATAATCCCAGTAGTGGGGAGGCTAAGACAGGAGGATCACAGGTCCAAGGCCAGCTTCAGCAGCTTAGCGAGACCCTATTTCAAAATAAAAAATAAAATAGGGCTGGGATGTATCCCAGAGGTAGAATGCCCCTGGGTTCCATCTCCAGTACCACCAAAAAAAAAAAAAAAAATCATGCTAACAATTCTGTCACCTGTTTAAACCTAAATATAGTAGTAAATGTGGGGAAATTGCTGAGTTTTGGGGTGTGTTGTCTATTTCTTAAAGTATTTAAAACACTAAGAAGACAATTATTAGAGTTCATTTTTATAAAATATCCAGAATTTTGTGTGTGTGTGTGTGTGTGTGGTATTGGAGATTGAACCCAGGGGCATTCTACCTCTAAGCTATACCCCCAGCCCTATTTTTTATTTATTTTGAAACAGGGTCTCACTAAGTTGCTGGCTGTGTGAATCTGCATCCTCCTGTCTTAGCCTCCCAAGTACTGGGATTACAGGCATGCGCCACCACGCCCAGCCTTCACCTTTTTAATTTGAAACAGAGTCTCATTAAGTTGTTGAGGGTCTAAGGTACCCAGGCTGGCCTCAAACCAGTGATCCTACTGCCACAGCCTCCCAAATAACAGTATAATGTTGGAGGGTGGTTAGGAAATGTCAACTGCCTAATAAATGTAAAAATGAACAAACAGGACCTTAAACCAAGTACTCTTCCCTTAAGGATTTCCTCCCCCAACACAAAAACTCCTGGACATTAATGACTTTGTTCGCTCTGATTGGCAGATGGGCTACATTTCTTGACACCCTGGCCCTCCAACCCAAAAGGATTAGCTTCCCATTACACCAGCAAAGACCTTCAGGACACACAATTCATACTCCTAGTTGGGAATCCACCTTGGGGGACAAGGTAAGCGAACACTGAAGCAGCCAGGCCGGCTGGGCCCTAGTCCCTCCAGCGGTATCCACACTGAGCGTTGCAGCACTTGTAAAAGGTGGTCATTGGCTCGTCTGCAGAGCGGGTCTGAAGCTGCATGAAGTAAGCACGAGGATGTTCACACTTGGGACATGGCTCTGGCAATGAGAAAAACCAAGAGACCCACGTTACACAAAAAAGATGCTTGTGAAGAGCGCACTGACAAGACTCCCCTGCTCATCTGGTCTCCCTTGCCAGTGGTAAATCTACAAACAGTGACATCATTCCCATGATGCACTAGCATTGAGGAACCGAGGGGACCTGCAGCCATCCACACTCCTCCAATCTGATGGAAGACTGGTTGAAAGCATAAAGTGGAATGTGACCATCTTGGTCTGTTTTGTGCTACTGTAACAAAATAACTGAGATTGGGCCATTGGTAGAAACTAGAATAGCTTTATTTTTATTTATTGAGATAAGTTCTTGCAATGCTGCCCAGGCTGGTCTTGAATTCCTGGGCTCAAGCAATCCTCCCACTTCAGCCTCCCAAGACTCGTGCCACCACACCTGGCTAAAGCACCTGGTTGAACTTTTTTGTTGTTGTTTTTTTGCGGTACTAGGGATTGAACTCAGGGGCATTCTACCTCCGAGCTACATCCCCAGCCCTACTTTTTATTCTTTATTTTGAAACAGGGTCTCACTAAGTTGCAGAGGGCCTCACTAAGTAGCTGAGGCTGTCCACGAACCTGCAATCCTCCTGTCTCAGCCTCCCAAGTACTGGGATTACAGTGTGTGTCACCAGGCTCAGGTTGAACGGTTTTGAACTGAATGCTGGAAAAAAGCTTGTGTTGCCATGAATGGGGCATTAAGGGAATTCCAGCAAGGGCTCAGAAGAAAAAAAGAGCTGTAGGGAAATGTGCTTCTTCCTGGAGATTGCTTAAATGGTTGTAAATAGAATGCTGGTTAAGTTAGCCGGGCGTGGTGGCGCACGCTTGTAATCCCAGTACTTAGGGAGGCGGAGACCAGAGGATCCGGGTTCGCGGCCAGCCTCAGCTCTCTCTCTCTCTCTCTCTCTCCCTGTCTCTCTCTCTCTCTCTCTCTCTTTTTACCTAGTGAGGCCCTCCGCAACTTCGTGAGACCCAGTTTCAAAATAAAGTATAAAAAAAAAATAGGGCCAGGGGCGTAGTGCGGAGGTAGAACGCCCCTGGGTTCAATCCCCGGTACCGCAAAAAAAAAAAAAAAAAAAAGAATACTGGTTAAATTAACCATTCTGATGAGGTCTTAGGTAGAATGAGGAGTATCTTGTTGGGCACTGGGGAAAGGCCATCCTTGTTTCAAAGAGCCAAAGAATGGCAGAATTATGCCCATGTCCTAGCATTTTGTGGAAGGCAGACTTTATGAGCAATGAGGCCCTGTGGTACCTTGGGTCTCTGCTACTTGCATCCTGTGGCTCTCCTCTACCAGACCCCCACCAGACATCAAACCTGCCAGCCTTGGCCTTCCCAGCCTCCAGAATGATAAGAAACAAATTTCTGTTCTATATAAACTACCCAGTCTGAGCCGGATGTGGTGGCGAACACTTGTAATCCCAGTACTTGGGAGGCTGAGACAGGAAGATCACAGGTTCGCAGCCAGCCTCAATTACTTAGTTGAGGCCCTATGCAACTTAGTGAGACCCTGTTTCAAAATAAAGAATAAAAAACAGGGCTGAGGATGTAGCTCGGAGGTAGAATGCCCCCGGGTTCAATCCCCAGTACCACACACATGGAAGGACGGACGGACGGACGGACGGAAGGAAGGAAGGAAGGAAGGAAGGAAGGAAGGAAGGAGAATAAAAAATAAATAATGAAGAAACAATAAAAAATAGGGTTGGGGGTGTCTCTCGGAGGTAGAATGCCCCTGGGTTCAATCCCCAGTACCACACACACAAAAAAACCTACCCAGTCTGTGGTGTTCTGTTATAGCAACACAAACAGACTCAGATAGTGATTTATGACTGCTGTATATTTTGGGGTCCACACCATACATATTCTCCCTAATACGTGAATCCATCTTTCCCTTGGACAATGGACATGTGCCCTCTCACCTTCCCAGTGACTGACTGTGTCCGGGGAACCTTTCTGGCAACAGTTCCTCAGGCTGCTTTCACCCCCATCTTATCACAATCCCACACATTTTCAAAGTGCCCTGAGACACAGACCTTCAAAGTCATTTCACATTGAGAAACTGATCCTGCTCCTTTTTTTCTTCTTTTTTTTTTTTTTTTGCAGTGTTAGAGACTGAACCCAGGGCCTTGCCCAAGCTAGGCAAGCACTCTACCACTGAGTTTCACCCTTAGTCACCTGATCCTGCTCTCCATCAACTGCCAAAAAACTTTTTTTGTGTGTATGGTACTGGGGTTTGAACCCGGGGGTATTCTATCTCTGAGCTACACCCCAGCCCAATTTTTTATTCTTTATTTTTGAAACAAGGCCTCACTAAGTAGCTGAGGCTGGCCGCCAACCTCCTGTCTCAGCCTCCCAAGTACTGGGATTACAGGTGTGCGCCACCACACCTAGCTCAACAAACACTTTCAAATACCATTTATAACATTAGGTATATAATCCATCTTTTTGTTTGTGTGTGTATGTTGCTGGGGATTGAACCCAGGGGCATTTTACCTCTGAACTATACCCCCAGTCCTGTTTTATTTTTCTTATTTTGAATCAGGATTTCACTTGCAGAAGGCCTTACTAAGTTACTGAGACTGGTGACAAACCTTCGATTCTCCTGTCTCAGCCTCCCAAGTACTGGCATTACAGTCATGAGCCAAGATGCCCAATTTGTAATCCATCTTTTTTTTTTGTAATCCATCTTTTAATGACAAATTCTACTAATGCTAAATTGTGTGTGTGTGTGTGTGTGTGTGTGTGTGTGTATGTGTATGTGTGTTAGTAGGATCCTGTGATCCTTCTGTCTCAGCCTCCC
>PVJS01020282.1:0-32771 GCA_004027185.1 Glis glis
TGGCCAGGAGCCTCTCCATAGGCTCTCCATGGCAGGTGGCCTGAATAACAAAGCTTTGGCCCTTGCTGTGTAGGCTCGAGGGTGTATCTGAAAGTACCAGTAGACTGAGAAAGAATCCAGGCTGCCTAAGAACTGCCTAGAAGAGGTGGGCCCGTTGAATTCATCAGTAAAGCCAGCAGTCCTGGTGAGCTTTGGTGACTAGCACACTTGGACTTGCTCCTCCCTGGGCCCAGCAGTGGGACATTCCACACCTCTCTGAGAAAAGTAAGGCAGCTGCTGTGCTACAGGCGGCCCCAGAAGCCCCCAGCCCTGTCCTTTCCCTGCGAGGGAAGCTGTGAGCCCACCCCCTTCTTACCTTGCTGGTTCCTGGGGCAGATGAATCTGGAAGCTGAGTCTCTGGGGTCTTGTTCCCTTCCACACAGGATGGTTCCCTCACCTGGCCCAGGAGGGCTGCTGATTCCGCAGGCTCCCAAGCTAACTGCTCCTGCCTTCTGATTTATTCATGACATTCAACAAGCCCTTCTCGGAGGTTCTTGTGAGCCTGGTGCTATGTGGCTGCTGTTGGCATGTGTTAGAGGTAGTTCCCACTCTGAACAATCCTTAGAAGTTAACAGGAAGATGAGATGCACACATTAGATGATAAATCAAGATAGTTTATAATGAAGGGTTAAATTACATATGATCATTATGCATAACAGCTAAGAACGCAGGCTTAGCATCAGGCATCTGCCTTCACATCCCATCTCCACGAAGTCCGTGGACTTTGACTTTGGGTGAGTGACTCAACCTTCTCAGGCCTCTGTACCCTTATTTAGAGACACTAAGCCGGCTGGCCCCCAGGTGAATGCATGGATTCAGTGAGACAGTGCATGCAGAATGCTTGTCTGGTCCTTAACTCATGGTATTAGTATTATTACTAGGCATTAGCTGTCAAAACATAATTAGGAGACCTCAGTGGTACAGTGATTCTAAATTGTGTGAACACACCACCTTCTCCATGGTGTTCCTCTCTTCTCTATACCGCTCATGGATGGTTGGCAATTTTGATCAGTTAGCCAAGCTGGGTCCTGGGGGGCCACTTTTAAAATCTGCACTCCTGCACCTCCCTCAGCTCTCACAGGCTGTGAGAACCCTGTGGATGAGACCTCACATCTTTCTTCTATACTCCTTTACCACTATCAGCCATAACCAGGTCCTCGCAGAGCCACGGTGATTACTCGAGAGCCCTTTGAACTGATCTCCTTGTTTCCAATTTCACCCCTTTCTAAACCAAGTTTACTGTCACTGGAGAGAGCTTTCTAAAATTCAAACCAGATGGTCTCTCCCTTTCTCAAATCCCTCCTATGGCTCCTTATTACTCTCCACAAAAAGCCAAACCCAATCCTTTATCATGACCCCTGCCTACTTGTACCCCTCATTGCTTGTGTTCCTGAGTCACCCCCATGTTCCAGCAATGCAGGGCTGCTCCCCAAATGCCCCTTGCTCTCCTGACTCTCCATGGAAATGCACATTCTCCAAGCCTACAACTTTCTGACTGTGTCTCCTAAAGAGTCACACTCATCCTACAAAACTGAACTCAAAACCCCCGCTTCGGGGAAGGCTTCCTTTAACCAGGACTGGGCCAGCTGCCCTTCCCCACCATGGCACCTTTGCTTACAAGATCACCGTGCAATTTTTTCACATCTAGCTCCTCCTCTATCAGATAACATTCTTAAAAGAAGGAATTGCATCTTTTTCATCCTTGCATGTACATATTAAAAAAGGACTAGAAAGAGGGAAGGATGAAGAATGGATGGTAGGTATATGGATGGATAAATGATAGTCAGATGGATGGATAGATGAATAGATGGATAAATGGATGGTAGGTATATGGGGGGATAAATGGATAGTCAGATGGACGGGTAGTTGAGTAGATGGATAAATGGATGGTAGGTATATAGGTGGATAAATGGATAGTTGGATGGATGGATAGTTATAAATGGATGGTAGGTATATGGGGGGATAAATGGAAGGTTAGGTGGATGGAGAGTTGAATAGATGGATGAATGGATGGTGGGTATATAGACGGATAAATGAATAGTTGGATGGATGGGTGGATAGTTGAATAGATGGAAAAATGGATGGTAGGTATATGGGGGATAAATGGATAGTTGGATGGATGGATAGTTGAATAGATGGATAAATGGGTGGTAGGTATATGGATAGATAAATGGATAGTTGGATGGATGGGTGGATAGTTGAATAGATGGATAAATGGATGGTAGGTATATGGGTGGATAAATGGATGGTCAGATGGATGGATGGATGGTTGAATGGTCGGCTAAATGGATGAATTCAACAAATTATATTTTACATATCCAGGTATATCCAGGAAGGCGTTCAGTGGCTCCAAAAAGACAGGGCTTTGCTTCTTGGAGCTTCATGGTTCAGGCTGAAAAGCAATGTAACTTTGCAGCTCAGCAAGCAGTGCTTTTTTGACCTTGATGTTCACCATCATTCCAGTAGGAAATCTGAGAAGTACTTTTGATCTTAGAGGGCGAGGGGACACCTGGGTGGGCTTTAGCCTGTTGTTGACCTGATTACTGACCTCCTCAGTTCTGTTCTCATTTGGGTTCCAGCAAGTCCTGCTCACCACCCAGGAGTCGCAGATTCACTTCCAGCTTGAACTGTGGCTGGGGACATCCACCTCTGGGCCCAGAGTGACAGAGCAGCTGATGGTGTGTGTGCTCTGTGGCAGGTAGCCACCATCTGCATCCCAGCACTTACCTGTCCCTGTCTTGGGAGAATAGCACATTTTGTTTCACTTGTTTTCCTGTTAGGGGCTGTTTTCCTGGCAGCCACAAAGGACTGTGCACCCTAACAGCCTGGATCCTTCACTGGCTTCTCAAGGAAGACCTTCTGGGCCAGCCTCTTCTCTATTGCAAATAAATTTTGGAATGACCTGGAAATATAGAATCCATTCCTGATACCAAGAACTAGCATGCAACCTGTCCAAGCTAAGGTGGAGAGGCCTGGGCTTTGGGCTCAGAGCCCAGTCTGGCTGCCCCAGAATCCTCATTCAGGGTTTACGAAGCAGTGGACAGAGCACAATTGGCTAAATTTGGTTGCATTTTTATTTTTGTCCAGCCACAAATACCGGCAAAGAAATGAAAATGATTCCTCCCCTTCTGGGAGCCTCAGCCAAGCTGGTTTTATTTTTAGTTCCAGCTCTGGTTTAGGGCTTTGAGCACACTAAACACCCTGCCCACTGCAGGCAGCAGTGGGCCGGGTTTTAGGATTTTTGCCTAGACCAGAGTGTCAGATGTCTGAATGAACTCTTAGCAGGCTTTGTACAGATCTGACAATAGAGGGTGGCTCCAGACGGGCCCACATAGAGACCCAGTTCCTGCCTTGGGGACCTCCAAGAGAGTTCTTTGCGGGGAGGGCAGCGTACCGGGGTGGATCAGTGCCTGGGCTGGGGTGGAGGAGGTGGCAACCCGGGATGAAAAGAAGCAGAGGAAAATGAAGAAAGGGAAAGGGGCAGGAAGCTGACATTTACTAAAGGCTTTGAGTGTCATGGTGGTTCTGAACCAGGGCTCTGGAGCCAGGCTGACTGCATCCAGGCCCTGGCTGTGGCCTCGGGGATGTGCCTGATCTCCCAAGGCTTTGGATTTCTTGTGTAAGAGACAAGGATAATGACAAGGCCCGCCCCAAGCATTGCTGCAGCTGGCGCACAGCATTGGACATGCAGGTAGGTCTCAGGCATCATCGCTATGATGATTATTGCCACGTTCTTACAGCAATGCTGAACACTTGCACATGCGCCGGGTCATTTAAGACTCACCATCAGCCAAAGAAGTGGGCTATTTTGCAGATCAAAACTGAGGCCTCCGGGGCTGAGCAGCTTGACCTAGGTTCTGCAGGGAGAACAGGACACAGCCAGACCTGAACCCAGCCCTGGCTAAGCTCACAGTCATAACACCATGCCTTCTGGAGGACCCGTGACTTCCACCTGTCACAGAGGGAAGTGTCAAGCACTATGTGGGAACTGCTCTAAGCAAGGAACTGGATTCTACCTCACCCTCCCACTCCTGTAACAGAAGCACTCAAAGAGAGGATTTCAGGCGCGGTCAAAAGAGCAGAGAGCAAATTCATAGAGAGAAAGCAGGCCGGTGGTTGCTATGGCTGTGAGAGGGGACATGAGTGTTTTTAACAAGTATGGAGTTTCAGCTTTGCAAGAAGAAAAAGTACAGGGGATCAGTTGTGCAACAAGGTAAACATGCTCAACACTACTGAGCTGTGTACTTAGAGATTCTGTTATGATTTTACCAGTTTTTAAAAAATAATTTTAAAAACAGCACTAGAATGAGCCAGGCAAGGAATTAGTGCTTTTCTGATCTACTTCCCAGCCTTTATTCCTGAACTCTTTCTAATCAGAAGTCTCTGGCAGTACCCCTGATCACATCTGCCCACATACTGCCTGAACCTCGTCAGGCCAAGTCACTCGCTTTTTCAGAGGGTCTTAGATGACATCTTAAAGGCTCCGCTGTCCTGTGTTTGGCCCCTTTTGACCTCCTTCTAGTCCTCCATCCCACTGAAGTTTTTGTCTACTGACCTATGGTGAAAGGGGAGAAATGGGAGCAAATCCCAGTAGGGAATCAGGTCTGCTCGGTGTGTCTGGGAAGTAGAGAGCATGGGCTTTGGGGTCAGGAGCCGTGCGCAAACTCCCCTTCCTTTCCCTCCATTTGCTTACCTCTAAGACGGGGATAACACAGGTAACCTATGTAACCATGCACTCTAGCTGGAAAAATTCATCCAAGCTATCAACTGCTCTTTGGCTTTAGAAGATTTGGGGAATGTGGGGTGTGTGTTTAAACAGTAGCTTCGGGGGTTCACTTGTTAGGGTACAGCATGTGCTAGGGTGGAAGGACATGGAGCCAGCAGAGGACAGGGTTTTCTTCTTGGGCTGACTTCCCCAGGCAAACAAGCTTCACAGGGATCACATTCGGGGCTGTGTCCCCTGGAAGCTCAGGTGGCCTTCTCTTCTGTGGGCGCTTAGCATTTGTCATGCTCAGCAGAGACGTGGGGTTCTGTTGACCTTTGTCCGACACAGGCTGTCCCTGCCGGGCTGAGCGTTACATGAAGCCACACCCTATGTCAGTCTCTGGTTCTAATCCCAGGCCAACCTCTCCATTAGGCGCGGTGGGGACAGTGCTGAGGCCCACCATACCATTAGAGCCACGAACAAAATGTTTTGGTTTTCTTTTAAAATTCAAAGGAGAAAATGAACTTTTAGATTGAAACGCATGTTATGTAATATAAATAGATTTGTTTTTATGGCAACACACTTGTGAAATCTAATACGTAAAACTTTCTTATGGAGATAGCAGCACACAAAGGCAGAAGGGGCAAGGACCCGTGAGAGTCACAGTGCAGCCCTGCTGGGGTCCAAAGGGCCAGCACGGCAGGGAATGCATTCGGTCCCTTGGCCCACTGTGATCTGCCTTGCCCTCTTCTCTGTTCCTATGGCAACTGCCTCCACTATTTAGGATCTGGAATAATTTCTCTGATATTTAAGTTGTGTTTTTAGGGGTTGATTTCACATGCCAGTTCCATCTCTTGGTAAGAACTACCCAGAGTTCACATAAGAGAAACTCTAAAGTCTGGTGGTAGGTCCATGGGAAAAAGTGCTGTGATCAGTTAGTGATGTCTGTCCTAGACTCAGGGAAGCAGCTGGGTTTATGCTTAGGACTGACCATGGCCTTGCTTCTCCAGCTTGATTACACCTCCCCCAAGATGGTACCCGGGTTGAACATCCCATATCAAAAGATCTAGAGAGTCCCTTAATACCTGTCGATGGATGGATGGATTGTTTGAAGCAGTGTCTGTCAATACACTTGATCCGATTTAATATCCCCTGATACCTTTCCTTTTTTCTTTTCCTCCATAGGCGCCTGAACAAGAATAAGCTCCAGGTCCTTCCAGAATTGCTTTTCCAGAGCACACCGAAGCTCACCAGACTGTGAGTAGTGTTGCCTGTGTTCTCTGCTTGTGCCTTGCTGGACTTTGGTGAAGTGTCGCCTGTGGTTGCCTTTGTGTGTGGTGCCCCATGCCATGTGACGCTGGCAATTAGTCAGGGCATGGCGGCTTGGAGCAGGGCTTGGAAATGGTATGCCCCGGCCTCACACCTGCACTTCCTTCTTGTCCTCCTTTCAGAAATGGCCAGTGAGGACTAGCAGTGTATAGTACTGGATTTTTCCCTTGCCAGGAGGGAGGGAAAAATTTAACTTGGGTCTGCACTGACTTGTGATTTGGACTAAGGACTTCAACCTCACCACCTTGCCGGCCACAGCAGTTCCTACCCATTGCCCATCCAGGAACAATGGGTTTTGAGGTCTAGGATTTGGTGGGAAAAGGAAGAAATACCTTGAATTTTGCTTTATCTTCCAGAATGGTCCAGAATATAATTAGTGGGGAGGAGCTAGAGAAACCCTCTGCTTGTGAGATTTCATTGTGAGAGTTTAGAAGCTTGGGGACTGGAGCTACAGGTCATGGTAGAGACTGTAGTTTGTGTACCATGGGTGTTCTTAGCAAATGCTAGTTATTAACTGTAAGCGGCTCATGACTGTGAACTTGAAATCCTGCTGGCGGTGACCAGTGTAGATCCTGGAGTGAACTAGGTTGTCCAGGGCCCAACTTTCTGGATGGACCAAGGATACACAGGATCTGACTGCTTAGCAGACAGTGAGATTTATAGCCTGGCTGGGAAGACTCTAACATTACGAGGCGGGTAGGGGGGATGCAGTGTCGTGGCCGCCACTCTCCTTCCTGATGGCCATGTTTAATGCCTACTTATACAGTCAAACAATGCGTGTAAGGCTCTGGGATAAACCAGAAAATATGAAACACATGTCAGTGTGTACACGGAAGAATGAGCTCTGAATGAGGAATATATATTTATGTATGTCTATACACACAGACACATGCACACGGACGACGCACATAAATCTATTTTCAAAGGGAACTCTGGTGGAACAAGAGCAGGCCAGGCTTGGCTGGTGTTCCAGTGGAGCAGTGGTCTTGCTCACCTTCTCTCGGACGCACCTGCACTGTGTCCACGTCTTTTCCTGCCGTGCAAGCCCGTTTCTCGGACTGGCTCTGCTCAGCTGACTATGGCTAAAAATAGGAAAGGTTGCGTTTCTCTCCCTGCCCTGTATAGTCCTCCAGCCTGCGTCCACCTGGATGGGCACAAGGCGGGAAGACCTGCAGCTCTGCAGCCTGAGTGTCTCACAAAGCTGAGGGAAGCAATGCCCAAAGCCATCTTGATTTTTAACTTCCCCTTCCCTATAGTTGTCCCTTGTACCCACAGGGGATGGACCAAGCCCGAATGGATTACGAAGTCCCTAGACGCTCAAGCCACTTGTGTAAAATTGGGTAGTATTTGCATATAACTCGTGTCATCCTTCTGTATACTTTAAAACAGCTCCAGATTAATTCTAATACCTAATATAACATAACACTATGTAAATAGTTGTTATACTTTATTATTTAGGAACAACAGCAAAAAAAACTATGCATGCTCAATACAATACTTCTTTTTTCTGAATATTTCCAACCCATGGTTGGTTGAATCCGTGAAACCCACAGATACCGAGGATCCGTGAAGCAGCTGGCTCAAATGCTCATTGAGTAGTCGCCTCTCCACCCAGCACCACGTTGCCTTTCCAACCTGCGCTTAACTAAATACTACAGACTCTATGCTATGCGCCTGGAATCTCAGCAACAGTTTGTAGGCACAGGGAAAGTGCCTGGGGTGGGGGGCTGGACTGGTGGGTGGCTTGAGTAAATGGGGTCTGAGTATTCTAGTCACCACAGGATGTCAGGTGGGCTGGTTCTTGCTCACAGAAGTCCCCCTCCCATGGCCATTAGGTGACACCCATCGTTTTCAGGGCTGGTCTTGATCCAGGCAGAGCAGGTGTTGATAATAGGTCCCTGAGATATTGAGTCCCAAGCACCAGGCATGAGAAACCCATGGGTCATCTACCTGAGCGAGCTTAGGGAGTCATTTTCCCTTCTTCATGAGTAAGGGAGAGGCCCCCTCCTCGTTTCTCCCCACCTTGCAGAGCTGTAAGTATCCAGGGAAATAATGGCATCTGCATGTTTCCTGGGGTTTCAAGTCCGTGGAGTGGAAGGGCTAAGGTAACTCTTGTCGTTCCTCAGTTTTTCTGGTTGCAGTGAGCATTAAGATAAATTGCGCTGAACTTTTGCTTCAAGCCAGAGAGCTGCAGCTGGAAGACAGGAAGGACGATCAGCTCATTTTTGTATCTGTCGCTCTCTGGTTCCCTGGTCAGGCATAGAGCCTGACACACAGAGGCCCTCCCTCCATGATAGAAGGAGTGGGTGGGTGAGTACCCGAATGTCCGTCCATGATGGATGCAATGGGTGGAAGAGTACATGAATAATATGGGCCAAGAACATAAGCAGGGTCTCAGAGAGCCTTGATTCTTTTATCCACCACTCATTCATTTATTTACTCTTTCATTCGTTCACTCGTTCATTTATTCATTTATTCATTTAGTGAGCTTTTCCCCGGGTGTCTGTTCTAGACCAGCTTCGGTGCTGGGCATGGAGCTGTAGTTCCATGCCTGGTTCTCCATGTGCTCTATCCTGACACATTCTGAATGGCTGCCAGAAAGCTAAGAGCTAGATATAATTTTCTTATTGAAACAACTGTATTAACCTAGGTCTGAGCTATAATCAGCAATTGCTTTTTCTCTTTGGGCTTGATCTTTGATTTTTCTTAATGGCCCTATTATCTCTTTGTCTTATTTTGTCAGCCACTCCAGGGCCTTTTTGGAAGTAAGCAGGGTACAAATTAGAAATCAATAAATGTGCAATCATGAGTGTGTATACATATGCCACGGGCTCTGTTTTAAAAGATCGCCGCATCTCAATAGACACAGTGCCCATTTCGCACAGAGCGCTCGATGCAGGGTCTGCGGCTGGCTACTCCGCTGAAGGCCATGTGGAACAAGCAGCAATTCTGGACATCACTTTTCTTTTATGGTTGGTCTTATAGCCAAAATCTGATTAATCTTCAGTGTTTTTCCAAAGGATACCTTTTGGGAAGGAAATGGTGGTAAAAGAAGACGTGTTTGGAATAGTGAGGGGAAAGGAAAGTGATATTTATTAAAAACTTGTGCTATGGTAATAACATTACTAACTAGCAAGTGCCAGAAATGTGACTAAAGTTAGTTGAACCCAAAGAGGAAATATCTCATTTCATGTAACTGAGAAGTCCAGTGGTAGTTATGGCTTCAGGAACAGCTGGATCCAGGGGCTTGGTGATGCCATCAGGACTTCGTCTCACTCCCTACATCCTTGGGAACCATGGACATGCTGGCAAACCAAAGCAGAAGGCTCACACTTACTAATTTGCAACTCCAGTAGACAGTGGCTTTGTCAGCCACCCAGTGGAGAACACTCGAGGGTGGACTCTGATTACTTAGCTTGGTCATGTGCTCACGTACGAGCAAATCGCTGCTGCCTATATGATGGTGTCCTCTGATTGGCCAAGTTTGGATCATGTGTTCCTCCCTTTCTTGTTTAGGGCATGGGTTCCCCACAGAAAAGAGGAATACTGTTAGCAAGACAGAGGAAGGGGTGCCAAACACGAAAGCTCAGATGCCTGTAAATTTATTGAGCATTGACTCTGCACAGCTCCCTGTGCTGTAAATGAATGCATAGTAACACTTTGAGATAGAGGCACTAGCTGTTCTGAGCACTTTACACCTATGAAGTCCTTTTCTTGACCACCCTGTGGGCTAGGTACTATGGTTAGTGCTGTTCTATACGTGTGAACCCAAGGCTCAAAGAGGTCGAGCTTTGCATCTGGGTAATCTAACTCCAGTCTGCACTTTCCTCTCCTGTCCCTGCCTAAGCTCAATCAATACTCCCATTGTAGAGATGAGGAAAGTAAAGCTCAGAGAGTTCAGAGTACTTCCCCGTACATCCCATATATCTAAAAACAGCACTTCATGGGACACTTTGCTCAGATTCAAACGTCTACCAATCTGCACACAGAATCATTATTAGATCTTTTGTAAATCTTATTAGATATGTTAGTCAGCTTTCCATGACTGTAACAAAATGTCTGACATAATTAACTTAAAAAGTGAAAATGTTTACTTTCATGCACAGTGTTGGAAGCTCCAGTCCATGACTGGTTAGCCCCATGGGTTGGACCTGTGTTGAGGCAGCACATCCTGGTGGAACTGCGTGAGAGAGCAAAACTGCCAACCTCATGACCAGGAAGCAAAAAGATAAAGAAGAAGGTCCTGGTGCCTTAATTCTCCTTCAAGGGCATGCCCCTAGTGACCTAAAGACCTCCCATTAAGACCCATGTCTCAAAGATTCCACTCACATACACACCCAATTGTGCCATCCTGGGGACCAAGCCTTTAATATATGAGCCTCTTTGGGACATTCAAGACTCAAACTTCAGCAGAAGGGTTGTGTAACTTATGCATAGGTGTAGAGCCAGGGGGCAGTGGAACTGGCACTCAAAGCACATCTGTGTTTCTGCAAAGTCTTTACATTTTCTACCACCCCAGCTGCAGTGCAGCTACTGTGGAGAGCCAAGGTGATGCTATCAAGTGCAGACAATGGACCTGCCTTATATCCAGTGTGTCTCCCAGACCCTTGCTGGTTGCCTCACCCCCACCCTCCCTCGGATCCAGCGCCATCTGATTCATGAGTGCAGTAGTGGTGCATCTGTCATCTTAGTCTGTCCTTAAGAACAGAGCACGGGCCAGAGAATCCTAGAGCCAGGAAGCACTCTGAGCTCTAGGTGTTAATGCTGTGGTCCACAAACTGTCCAGCAGGATCTTTTCCATGTCTTCGGGCACTCAGTAAATATTAGCTCGCACCCATCCTTACATGAGGTTGTCAAGAAGTGCAGGGCTGTGCTTCTGATTTTTCTAGGCTCCCTAGAACCTAACCCAGAGTTCAGGATAAGAGGAGGCAGTGAAGTGAAAGATCTAAGGTGCTGCCAGTTACCATGAGACTGTGGGCAAGGTACTTAACCTCTCTAGGGGTCAGATTCATCATCAGTAAAATAGACAATAATATGGTGTGAGGGGAAATGGAAGTCATCATGGGCACCATGGAGCATTGAATACGGCACATACTAAGTGCTCAGTGAAAGACGGCTGCAGTTAATTTTACCAGCTGACGGACGGGAGTGGTATGCATGCTGGAGATCTGGGATCTGTGGTGCAAATGTTTCAGCACCTGGGAAAGAGTCCAGCCTCCAGAATTAACAAGGGTTGAGTGAGCATTGTGCTTAGAGTGGGAAGACTGAGCTCCTCACCCTGGCTCCGCTGCTCACGAGCTGTGTGGCCTTGGGCACGTTACTTTGCCTCCCTGGGCTTTGGCTGTCTCATCTAAAAGCACAGAATGGAGAGTGGTCTGCTCCGTGACCTCAAGGCTATTGATTTCTCCTTTTTTCTCGCCTTTCCAGCTTTTGTTTTTACCTACACATGGGGGAGGTAGTGAAGGATTTCTGGTTATTAAATGCTAGCAATAATGTTGCCAGAAATTCTTTAGAAGGAGCAGAAGGCAAAGTGAAAACTGTGATTAAAACCCCGCTGCATTCCCTCAGATTAGACAGCTTTGGAGGGGTGGAGGAATACAGCCATCTCTGAGATTGACCTTGACGCGGGAGGATGAGCAGACCAGTGGGGGTCCTGTGTGCCCACCTGTCCCGCACTCAGGTCCAAAGAGTCTGTTCAGTATTTGCTAATGGTGTAAGACCCGGAGCTGCATGGTCAGCTCTGATAGCAGCCAGAGCAAGGCTCTAATTATTCTCCACTCAGTTCTCTGAGGTATTTGATGGATTTAAAAACATGCTGCTGGGTTAAACGTGCTGTCACTCCCTTGGGGCAGTGGAGTTGCGAGGGATGTGGGGAGTCCATCCCCAGGCAGCTGAAAACTATATGGAATTTGGCCAACCAACTTAGCTCCAAGTCATGGGGCCGTTATCATGGTGGAACAGTGTCCTGTCCAAGAGCGGAAGCCTGTGGGGCTCCAGTTTCCCGGACTCGCTTCCCATGAGTCAGCCCTCCCCTGCCTGCTCATCGCTGCTAGCTGGTCCCTTTTCTATGTATTTACTGCAGCCTCCTTTTATCATAGGTGTTGTGTATACCTGCTCCAGGTCCTCAATAAGCCAGAAGCTACTTTTGGGTCTGTAATCTGTTCCTTTGAGGCAGCTAAAGGTTAGAGCAAAGAATGGGAGTTTTGCAACCTTGAGGATCCAGGTTTCAATCCTTGCTGATAATCCTCAGCAAGTGACCTCAGCTATCTCCATTTTAGATGTTACCTCTATGATAGGGATTCATTTCCCAGAGCCACCATAATGCACACCACAGACCTGGGCACTCAGACAACACACAGTTCTGGAGGCTGGAGGTCCAGAGATCAAGGTTCCAGCCAGACTGGCTTCCTCTAAAGTCTCTGTCCCTGTTTGTAGAGGGCCATCTTCTTGCTGTCTTTTACATGGGGTCCCTCTGTGCATGCATGCCCCAGTGATGCTTCCTGTTCTTATAAGGACACCAATCATACTGATTAGGACTCTACCCTAATGACCTCATTTTAATTTAAGATCTAGTGTACAATTACACCTGAGGTCCTGGGCTTCAACACCTGGGCTTGGCAGTGGGGGCATGATTCAGCTCTTAGCAGTTCCAAGTGGGTATTGTGTATTTACTATGGATCAGGCATCCTCCAAAGTGCTTCACACCTATTCTCTCAGTCTCAGACTTAGGAGGTAGATACACTATCATCTCCAGTTCAGAGATAAAGAAGCAGAGTCCTGGGGATTAGACAGCTTGCCCAAGGTCACAAAGCCAGTAACTAGCCAAGCCAAAGTTCCAACCCAAGCTCACTTGGCTCCAGAACCACATCCCTAACTTCCATTTCTATATTATAGTTACGAGAAGCTAGTAACTAACATGCCAGGCACCGGGTCGGAGCTCAGCGAGTGCTAGTTCCTGTACCTGGCGCAGTCGGGTGACTGGAGCCTTACAGCTCCAGAACCTGCTGCTACTCACAGGTCCCTTTGCGGCCACCTCAGTCTTCCGGTTTTGCACTCAACTTGAAAACCTAACTACATGCAAGATGTGTCTCTATAAAAACTCTGTGTTGATGGGAAACAGTGCTATAAAAGTGAAAAACCCAGTGGAGAAAACAAAAACCGTACTAGCCAACTTTCCAGCGAGCTGTTATCTGATGTGGTGAAGTGATAATGGGATGCTGGGAAAACCAACCCATCAGCATCACGGGGGCTTCAGCGACTGCGGCCTGCCTGGAGCTGGATCCCAGAGCCCTGTGTGGTCCTAGGCATGTCACTGCCCCTCTCTGGGCTTCAGTCTTCTCATCTAGAGAGGACAGGATGGAGGGTAGTTTCTTATGGGACTTAAGACTGTGGAGGCAGGGGCAACAGGAAGACCAGCCTCACCACCACGGGTGTGTGGTCACCTTTTCCAGGGGCATGACCACCCTAAGCTCATGGAAAATGCCCCTGAACACTGGATCTCTGTTCCCTCCCCTTTTGCTCTGTCCCCCAAACCCTGAACCCTGCAGTAAGGTAGGCTTCTTTATGATTTCTGGTGTGGCTCATCAGCTCCAAATCTTATCATATACCTGAAGATAGGTCTCACCTTAATCTTCATGCAAACAGAGAATGGGTGACAGTGGGTGCTATGTCACTTTTGGTGTTTCTATTTTGTGAGACTTGCGCTCTGTCTACAGTACCAAAAGCCAGAGCCAGGAGAGAGGGCATGGAAGATGTTCTTTCTTCTCTCCGCCACTGAGAATTTACCCAGCTGAGTATAGATCCTGCAGACTTAACCTACAGAGTTGACTACAAGGCTAATGTTTTGAATTGTCTTATAGACTCTCATACCATACAATTTTAAAGCTAGAAATGAAAGTTATCTAGGCCAGTGCTTTTGGAACTTTACTGGGCATCCAAACACCTGGGGATCTTGTTAAAATGTGGATTCTGGCTCCATAGTCTGGAGTGGGACCTGAGGATATGCATTTCTAACAGATTGCCAATTGGCACTGCTGGCCCAGGACCCCATTTTGCAGAGCGGGGATCCAGGTTACAGTTGGCTCTCAAACTTAGCATAGAGAAGAATCACTTCAATGCTGACTCCCAGGCCATGTGCCCAGGAAGTCTGGCTCATCAGATGTGGAATGCACCTGAGGATTCGACTTTGCAAATAGGCATTCCTGGTGATTTGGGTGTATGCCACCCCTGAGGCACACTTTAGGAAACACCAATCTAGTATAGTTCCTATTATTTTATACATTTGGGAGGAAAAAAGGAACCAAACAGCTATTGGGCACCTACTGTGTGCTAGTCACTTTATGCTTTTGTGAACTCCTGTCTTCCCAAGAATCCAGCAACATAGATATTGTTATACCCACCGCACAGATGATGAAACAGCCTTGCAGAGCTTAAATCACAAGGAATAAACCCAGGTCATCCTGACCCCCAATTCTGTATTTTATTTCTTGACATTACTATGTGTCTCCTGTGCTAACACACTCCTTAAGAGAGAGAGAGAGAGAGAGAGAGAGAGAAAGAGAGAAGAGAAAACAATCATCACGGGTTTATGAAGCTTTCATGATTCAGTATTTTGAACTCAGACGCTCATCTGAGCATATATGAGCACAAGCTTCTCTCTGAGATTTCGGATATTAAAACCTAAAACATTAAAAGAGGAAAATGTCTAGACTTCAGTACATGCTAGCAAGTAGACCTTTCTAAATTCCCTATAGTTTATCAAAGGTAGAGTTGAGTTTTACATTTTTAATCTCTTTAGCCCTTTAGGCCAACAGAAGAGTTTTCTAAAGCGATCAGGCAATACCGAGAACATTCTGCCAACTTGGAAATTGTTTTGAATCTTTTTTTTAAGAAGGAAAGAAAACCAAGCTGTGACTTTACAATGCTTTGGAATTACAGAATATGCTTGTAATTTTTACAATTCTGCACAGACTTCTTTGCCACATCTGGTTGATATTACTGGCGGGGATATATGGGGGAATAAACCATGGGCTGGAATGTGAAACATCCCACAAAATGACTTTCTTATAGGTTGGTGCATAAAACATTTTGAGTCTCCCTCTCTTTGGAAGGGTGGCTTAAGTGATTTCATGGATTTAGTGTTTTCTTTGGTTAAAGGTAAGGGTTTTTGCTAGTTTACTTGGTGGGGGTTCCAGCATGGTTTTCTGAAGATGTGTGTGCCATTCTTGAGCCATTCCATAGGCCATGGGTGAGAAGAGCCACCCTCCAGGAAAATCAGAACAACCTTTGGTGACTGATGCTGGAGCAGTAGTGATACCTGTAACAGCGAAACCCTGGGACCAACTGAATTGCTGCAGAAAAAGGAAGAATGTAGGGAGAAAAGGTTGTCAGTGCAAGGGCCTTAGAAAACCTCCTGAAACTTAGCTGGAGATACACTACACAGCTGATGGTAAGACAAGCTCATGCCCTCGCACGTACAACCTAAAGCCTTCTTACATCAGTGCACCAGGAAAATGAGAAAACAAAACAATACAAGCTGATGCCTGCAGCTCAGTCAGTCCCTGTTGGTGACATTCCCGCCCAATTCCCAGGAAGAGGACTGAGTGGCCAGGGGCAGCTAGAATATTGTTGGCACCTACTGTGTGTGCGTGTTGTTCCAAGGTGCTTGCTGTCGAGATGCTGAGTACAGAGCCCAGAAATGTCTAATCAGAGCCCAGAGGGTGTGAGGATGGGCATCTTGCCACCTGGCTCCTTCTCAGACTCCCTTGGCTGGGACCCATCTCGGGGTTGGAGCCTTGACAGCCAAGCCCTTTCTGCATAGCACCAGGGCTGCTCTCTGCACCCTACAGTGTACAGCGGAACCCGCCAACCTAGGCAGGGTTTGTGGCCATCACATCACCAAGGGTGCCCACATGAAGAGTAAGCTGCTAAGAATGAGAACCAGAGACCCACCTTCACACACACTGTGGCTTCCTCCTGCTCCTTGTCTGTAGGTAGACACTATCCAGGGAATTAAATAGCAGGGAAACACCCATTGTATACAGAAACATAGTCTTCTGAGGTGAGCAGACCCCAAACACACGTTCTTTAATTATCTGAATGATGCAAATGTACCCACATCTAATAATCTTGAAATAGTTGTTCTTGAACCACATTCGGCATCAGCAGAAACATTTGTAAAGAGCCTAATCATCTCTCATTTTCATCCAACATTTGGGAATCTCTCCAGGGAACAAACCGGGTTTTAATTTGATGTGCCAAATTCTAGCATAATTTCAAATCACACACGAAACAATTCTGTAACTCTGTCTTTCTCCTGGCTCTCCTACAAGTTCAGTACCCTGGATTTGAACATTAAATTCCATTTGTAAGGTTTACAGTTCACTTACGAGTCCCGGATTTGGAGACCATAATGAAAGTGTTGACACAATATTAACAACAGCAAAACTATGATAACACAGGCCTGTCCAAGCCAAATAGAAACGGAGAAGTTTAAGTAAATTTCATGCTCCTTGCCCGAATTCGGTGCGCTGGACCTGAGGTTTTGACTCATGGTCTAGAATAATATTTTAATGTTTTATTCACGGTGCGTCTCTCTTCCCATCAGTGATTTTCGGATCCTGCTCACCCTGCCCGTGGTGGTGAAGCCAGCTGGCAGGTGCAGCCTCCTCTGCACGGGCCCAGCCTGCTGCGCAGCCAGAACCTCTCTCCAGGGCTGGCTCGGCAGAGCCTCCTGCCATCGAACTGGTGGCTTGGCCCCTTGTTGGTGTGTCTAGAGCCTGGACCTGAATTTTTAATCAGAGTCAGCTTTTGATTGAAAAAGACACAGAACCATGCCGACATTCCTCTAAGCAGAGGGAGAATCTTGACTTCGGGAGGATCGTGTGGCTGCTAAGGTAGAAAACTGTCTGAGAGGGTGAAGGGGAACCGAGGACTGACCCCCTCCATCTCAGCTAGTTAGACATTTGTGAAACTTGAGGCTGTTTGGGGTCAAGGTGCTTGGAGAAACTAACTTTTATAACCGGTTAAAATGTGAAGACCACTGTGAGCAAAATAGGAAGAAATGCTGGGTCATCAATTTTATTGTTCTTGGGTAATCATTTCTGATATCTCCATGTCTCCTATTCCTCCTTTTTAAAAAATTGTTTTGTTGGTACATTGTAATTGTCCGTGATAGTGAGATTCACAGTGATATGTTCATATATGAATGTAACATTATTTGGTCTGTTTGTTTCCACATACTGCCCCTCCCTGTATGTGATAGTGAGATTCATAGTGTTACATTCATATATGCATATAACATTATTTGGTCTTTTTCCTTCCCTGAGCCTCCCCTTCCTTCTTCTCCTTTTAAAGACAGACACATACACATATAACATACCACACCATACCACATGGATACACATAAAATATTACAACACTCACGGAATGTAACATACAACATCACACACATACACATAAAATACCACACCAGCGCAGACACTCATACCATACCATGCACATACACACAACATAGCACACCACACACATACACATACCACGCCACACCCAAACACATACCAGAACACACCAAAAATATTCACATATCATACTAGACCATCCACATCCATGCATTATACTATACCATGCACACACAGCCTCCCATTCCATTTACTTACACATATCATACTGTATCATGCACATACACATAAAGCCTTGTCTCGATTGGAGAATTGCATACGAATAAATGAAGGTCCTTTCCAGGCTCTGAACCAAAGCACAGATATAATTTCACTTTAGTGCAAGATACCAACTTAAATTAGCTCCAATTATTGAGTGATATTGTGATGAGATACAGGGGTTTTAAAAGGCAGCATGATGAGTGTGTGTTGGGGGGGGGATGGCTCATTGTCTCCTTGGCTCATAATTGGTGTTTTTGGTGCATAGAGATAGTAGTGGCAGATATGTGTCAGAGCCAGTAAATTGTTCCTACAAATGTTTTCTAGTCTCCAGAGAGAGCCTTTCTTTTCCCTCGAAGAGATGTGCCTGGGTCAGGCTTCTGCCTGAGGCCTTTGGGGACTTTCATTCTATTTTACAACACAGGACAGAGCATTATCAACCACCAGATCCACTGAACAAAATTATCTTAGGAGATAATCATTACAGCGTCCATGGCTAATGGTGCTCTCTGTGGACCCTCTTCCTTATGTGAGGCATTTCCTTTATTTAAATGAGAGTGAAAGATGGGAGACCATTAGGTCTAATGAGGCTAGTAGAGCAGCAGCAGGGCGAGAGAGTATTTTCTCTCCAGTTTCTCCAGTGGACGGGTGGCGAGAGTGGTATGCGGGCTGTGCAGCCTTTGCAGCCAGCCTTCACCATGCATTACCAATCTGCCCACCCCCTTCCATCTCACTCCCATCACCTCAGTACCAGCCATCATCCTTATTCAATTGTATGAGTGAAAGAGGGGTCTCAGTAATCTGCTGGCTTCTTCCACAGTTCCTTCACCGTCCATCATCCCTTCATCCATCCAAGAGCTGCCATGATGGTTCTAAGACAGATCAGATCTCCTCCCCTCCTCCCCCATTAAGCCTTCCCATGACTTTGCAGTCCTAAGAGGAAACCCCAAGCTCCACATTAGTCTCTAGTGCCATCCCAGGCCACTCTCGGCCACACGCAGCCTCATGGGCCTTCTTCCTATTGCTCCAACTATGCCAGCATCTTGTCGTCCTTGCAGTTCCTTCTGCCTGGAGTGTGCTGATTCCACATGCCTGCCTGGCTCGCTCCTTGAGATTCCTGTCCTGGCTCTAACCTCACTTCTTTGGGGCGATCCTCTTTTATTTTCCTCGTGGCACTTATCACTAACTGAAATTCTTAGGCTCATTTATTTGTTTATTTGTTTGTCTTCTGCTCCATCATCCCGGGTAGAATGTATGTTCCTGGAGAGCAGAGATTTTGTCTGTCTTGTTGACCCCATAATCAGCTCTGCCTGCATAGCACATGGTGGGCCTTCCATGAATACTCTGGAAATGAGCGAAGGAGAGAGGAAACCCGGTCTCTCCACAATCTTTTTCCTCTCACTGTGTGGTCAAAGGCACCTTCTGCTGCAAACCAGAGCTCTCTCCTCACAGCCCTGCAGAAGCCTCAAATGACTCGTTAATTGTGTGTGTGCACATGTGCGCAGACACGCACGCACACGCACCCCCCACATACCCATGCACACTCACACAAGCATGCGCACAAGAGTGGGAATTAAACTAACCCAGCAGGGCAGGATTTCATACTCTGGCCGAGGGGCTCCCAGCACAAGAAAGAAACGGCCACACTAGAGTCCTCTTCTAGCAGATGCAAGCCAGACCCAGCGTGGAGAGCTGGGGAGAGGAATGTTGATTTTGATGCTTATTTCAAAGATCTGGGAATCATATTCTGAGATACAGTGAAATGAAAAAAAAAACTGTGTTGGCTTCGTCTGCAGGCCTCATTGATTTTTGACTTCTAATGGGCATAGAAAGGGATTGTCTAGTTACCTGAAGCCTTGGCTCAGTGAAGGTTTTACCAATAAATAAATAAATAAATAAAATTTACAGAAATAGAACAAACAAACAAACAAATAAAAACTTTCAGGGACTCAACCTAAAACCAAATCTTATTATGAAAAAAGGGGATAGATTACACTAATTTACTGAACATTGACCTAAACCTCCAAATTATTTTTTTCTTGATCTGAGATCTAAACCAGAGGCTGTTTGAATGACATCTGGTGAATTAGTCCAAACCTGAATTGAACCGTATCTTCTAAAATAATTGAACCAGAACCACATGGAGACATCAAAATATTAATGTTTTCCAAACTAACTTGCTCTGAATCTCTGGCTTGGTGCCTCATAAAGCTGCAGCACCAACCTACTATTGGCTCCTCTTCTCCCCATCCTGCCCCTGCCCCTTGCTGTTATTTATTCTCCCTAGAAACCTACTGCATTCAGTAGTGCCACTCCCCCACACTGCCCTGTGGACTGTGCACCCTGAGACTCTGCATTACTCCTGTGTTAATGAGGTACTGCTGTTGTGAACCACCTGGCCCCATTGCCGTCTTTAATTCCATGTCAGAAGGAAGAGAGGTGTCCTTTAATTGAGGATAAATACATTAAATGAATGGGGGAATAAATGATGAGAGAATGGAAAAGAAGAAAACCTGGAGTAAGGTTGAAAGGGGGAGGGACGAAGGAAGAATAGCAACAAAATAGTAAACATGAGCTGGGTGCAGTGGCAAATGCCTGTAATTCCAGTACTTGGGAGGCTGAGACAGAAGGATCGCAGGTTTGAGACCAGCCTTAACAACTTAGTGACACCCTCAGCAACTCAGGGAGACTCTGTTTCAAAATAAAAAGGGCCGAGGATGTAACTCAGTGGTAGAATGCCCCTAGTTTCAATCCTCAGTATAACAACAATAAAAATAACAACAACAAGTAGTAAACACAGGAGTGCTAAAGTCAGAGATGTGGCAAAGGAAAGAGGAAGGGAGAGACAGAAGACAGGAATCCTTAGCAGGTGTGTGTCTTTTTCTGGCTCCTCCCAACGCAGATGAAGGAATTTCTGACCCCATGTGATCCTCCATCCCATCCTAGGTTTTGTGTCAGCTCTTGCTGCACAGCTCCTCAGGGAATAAGGAGCCATTTTCATAGAATACTGCTGCTGAATGGCACCTTCTGGAACTTCTAGACCAATGCTCTCATTTTACAGTTGGAGAAACTGAGGCACAGAGCAATAGGGGACGCCAAATCTCCAGCCCTTAACTTTCTGGTCTGGTGTCACATGCATAGCCCAAAGATACAAACTGACAGTGGTCAGGATTTTCCATTAAGTGGTCAGGAGACTGTGGAAGAAGGAGCATTCCCTTACAAGAGCCAAGGAGTGATTCTCCCCTGCGTGGGGCTGGCCGGGGTGACAGTTATCTTTTTTTTTTTTTCTTTTGCAGTACTGGGTATGGAACCCAGGGGCATTCTACCTCTGAGCTACACCTCCAGCCCTATTTTTTATTCTTTATTTTGAAACAGGGTCTCACTAAGTTGTGGAGGGCCTCACTAAGTAGCTGACGCTGGCCATGAAACCTGCGATCCTCTTGTCTCAGCCTCCCAAGTACTGGAATTACATGGGTGCGCCACCATACCCAGCTGACAGTTACCTTTTAAAAAAGGGATATCAATTCAGACATTGAATCTGCCAGCACCTTGATCTTATACTTCTAAGCCTCCATACCTGTGAGACATATATTTATGGTCTTTATAAATGACTCAGTCTGTGAGTTTGAAAGAGATTTGCTGGGAAGCTAAGGAGTCGCCATTCTCATCCTATAAAAGGGTCGGTGGTGCTTCTATCAAAGCACTGTGACTGATTCCAGGTGACTACTGACGCGGCATGCTCGGGAAAGCAAAGTGGAGGGACAGACCTCACGGGAGAGCTATTCCACGGGAAGAATCATCAAGACAGACAACCAAAAGCGAGGAGCAGAGGCTGACTCTGTATGGCTTCCATCTTGGTGTTGGGAAAGGCTACTGTGAGAAGGAAGGAAGAGAAGAGGCATCTTCTCAGGGAGGGGAGGCGGAGACCGCTTCCTAGAGCTTGCCGCCTTCCCAGACTTGACAAGCCCTCACACATCTGAAACGCACCCCCCCCCCCCAGGGATATCAGAAGTTACAAAGCTAAAGTCAGCTGGGAATCAACACCAGCAACCTTTTCTTTTCCATTCCAGATTGTTGCTTCTTCTTTTTAAAGAGCCTATGCTTTTAAGAAAAAGACCCCAGCTTAGTATTCCTAATCCCACAGCCAGCCAAAAAGGAACTGACTGGGTTTTCTTGGTGGGCAGGTCACTGCGCCCTGCTTACCTGCCATATATAACCCATTTACCTGAAGCTAATTAGCCTGACTTCAGTGTGGAGTCCCAAATTGCTATGCTAATGTGGCAGCCCTCCCTTCCCTAGAAGTGCTGATTTCCCGGCTCAGCATGAGGGACTTCAATAATATCTCTTTCCAATGATATAATTTGATTCCTCCATGGGAGGCTGCTTCGGTCCTAGCTCACTTAGCACTAAATCTCTCACTAGATACTCTCATTACTTAATCTTTTTAGGCCCCAGACCAGCCTGGGCCTCTTATTTATTTATCTGGGGCCCTGTTTACTTCCCTGTTGTAAATTACTCCTGGCTTCTGGCCGTCTGATTGCCGCAGTGATAGACTAATCGCTGGGAGCTCCCGCATTTGCCTTGTGTGATGAGGCAAATAATATGCTTAACTTATGGGAGAGAAAGGCACCCTTCATTTATTTCAGTGGGGGAAAGGATTACTCAGGGGAAAGGGCTGAATCATTTACCTAATGGCTGCTGGTGGAAGTCGGTATAATTACTGACAGAATTATGGGAAACAAATTGTCATGCCCATAAATCTAAATCTTCACTTCTCAAAGGCAGACAGGGAATTTTGGCAGCGTGCATGGGCTCTGCCTCTCTCATGGGGTGGATCGCTAAGAGGGCGCTGGTGTAAAGGGGAGGCATGCCCTTCAGCAGCTGTGAACCCTCCCTAAGGCCAGGTGGGCAAACTGCAGCCTGCAGGCCCATCCATCCCTCTGCCACCTGCTGTTATAAATAAAATTTTATTGGAACCCAGCCTGTCCCATCGTTTGCATATTAGCTTAGGATCCATCTATGATACGATGGTAGAGTTGTATAATCGTGACAGAGACTGTATGTCCCCGAGGCTGAAAATATTTATAATCTAGCCCTTTACAGAAAAGGTTTGCTGATCCTTGCTCTTCTGGTAGAACTGTTAGCGCGTATTTTATATGGAGATGGAGGGATTAACTTGGACCACTTCCGTGAACCTTCTCTTTCAGACAATTTGATCCTGAGGTAAGGAAATTGGAAGAGAACTGGGATAGGGTTGACTCTCTGTTTCCCTCCTGTGTCTATTCATGACTGCTTCTCCTGGCCACCTGATGGCTTTAGTAGGTATTATGAACCCACTGGACAGAACAGAAACCGAGACTCTGAAGGGTAGGGTGTTCTACTCAAGCTCATTCAGAGACAAAACTCATTCAGAACCTGGATTTATACCTTGCCTGTCTGGCTCCAAATTCTGTCTTCTTTGAGCCAAACCTTGCTGCTTCCTGGGAAAAAGAAGGAAGGCAGCCTTGGAGATGGGGGGGGGTTATCCAGGCCTTTCTTCTCTCTGCAGAAGAGCTGCTGAAAGGGGGGCCTGTGAGCAGCCAAGTCAGAGCAGACACAAAAGCAAAAGGGGAAGTGGAGGGATCATGTTTATTCTATTCGCACTCTGTGGGGTGGGTAGTGGAGCTGGCCCAAGAATCCTTTATCATGGTGGGAAACATAACAAATGTTTGTCATGCAACAAGAGAAAACCAAAGAGGTCTGAGCAATACAAGTTTATTTCATGCCCCTTGTTGCCTGTGCAGTACTGTTGAAGAGAGAGTGTGATCCACGTGGCTTCCTTAGGGGGAGATGAAGCCACCAGCTTCGTCACAGCCATCATTGAATGGCCTTACTCTTGCACACCACAGAAGTAGATCTCCAGACTTTAAGGTGTTGAGGAGCCAAAGAAGATTCCCTGAACTTCTGAAATGGTGTGGGAAAGGTGGCAGGGTCATGGTCTTCGAGACCTGAGGACAGGAACCAGAGGCACCTCTTGTAAAAGAATCATTGGGCTCAGAGCCCAGGAAGATGAGAGAGTGTTGTAGAAATAATAGAGGCAAACACAACCAACTAGCAGTATCTACAATTTGTTGATTGCTGACAAAGTATTAGGCCTTTATTCTGAACTCCATAATCTTGAGAATCTCACTTAATCTTCATAATCATCCTGTGAGGTGGTTATTGCTGACATGATAAATGAACAGCTCAAGCTAATATGTAAAGGTGAGAATCCAATCTGCCAGGCTCCTTGGCCATTCCGTATACTGGAGTGGGAGGTGGGAAGGGCCGCAGACGTGGAGCCCAGCTACCATATTCCAGCTCCGCCCTGTGGCCCTCTCATTTGGCTTTTCTGAGCCTCCACATCCATCATGTAGATGTAACAGCAGCCAGAGCTGTGGACATGCTCAAGGACAGTGGCAGATTTTAAGCATAAATGTGTTGTCTGGTTCACCGTAAGCACCCAGTAGACCCTCTCGGTTCTCTTCCTTCTTGCCAGGACTGATAAGGCACAAACCCAACTTTTCCATCACTACCAGCCTTGTCCCTGGTCCTTTTTTGGGAGGAAGAGGAGGAAGGAGGAAGGAGGAAGGAGAAAGGAGGAGGAGGAGGGAGGAGGGAGAAGGAGGAGGGAGGAGACGAGGGGCAGGGGCGAGGAGAGGAGAAGAGAGGGATTTGGAAATTGGCGGTGGGACAGGTTAGGGCAGGCTGTCACTGCTCTTCTGATCAAGGCAGAAAGCTCTCGATTTGGACATTTCCTCTCCTGGGGTTTGCCTGGCCTGTGATGTGCTGATGAGTTGGCCTTCAATAGAAGGACTTCAAGTGTAAGAAAATTAGCCGTGTTTTGTGTTGTACTCGGTGCTGGGCAACGTTTTTTTCTCCAGCCTTCTCAATTTATCCTCCCCACCCTGTGAGGGGACATACTAGTCTTATCCCACTTGGCATCAAGGGAGAGGGTTTAAAGAGCGTTTGGTCTCAGAGGGAAGAGGAGATGAAGGCAAAGTCAGAGCCTGCATCTCTCCAGCTCCTAAGCTCGTTATGCAAATCAGGTGCTTTGTCCTCCCTCTGTGAACAGATGTCCCATTGCTTCCCTCTCTTCCTGAGCACACCCCAGCTGCCTGCAAGAAAGTAAAAATTATCCCAGGGACTGTGTGTGACCTCCTGGGGTCTGACTCCCCCACCCTGGAAGAACTGGGTTTTTTAGGAGTCTCAAGATGGCCATCGACAGATACCTAAAGCAACATGGGATATGGACGAGGGACAACCAGGAGACAGCAAGGGTGCGAAGCCATGATGTGGGGTGGCCCAGGAGGCTGCCAGGACCCAGATTCAGAGCCTGTGAGTTCTCTCTCTCTCTCTCTCTCTCTCTCTCTCTCTCTCTCTCTCTGCAACTTCATTCTTTCAGCTGTCCCCTGTGACTGGCACCATATACTTGCTGCTCTGTGACCAGAGAGGAGTCTCCCCTGCCGCTCATACATCAGAGCCTCCGAGCAGGACTCCCATCCAGTCTCCCTGAGCGATGTGCCCTTCTCCAGATCTGGCATCGCACATGAATCCGGGGCCCACAAGGAGCCCGGTCTGTGTCACAAGCCCACCTTCAGTGACAGGAGGAAGGGGCTTGTTCTAGGCATAGACAATGCCTCAGCCAGGAGGTCTCTGATTATGACATGTGAAAGGTCACAGTCAGCCTTTATCCAGAGCCCTAAACCCAAAGTCACGCTCAGGACGCCTTGCAACTTAATTCCCATGTCCGCTTCAAGGAGAGGAGGCATCTGCACCTGTTCTCAGGATGACCCGAGTGAGCAGAAGAGATGGAGCACAGTGGAGGGACATCGAGGTGGCCTTGGGGGAGTCACTGCCCAGCTGGGAATGTCTGAATTTAGAAGGCTGGGCAGCTAAGGTGGAGAAGGGATGCAAACTAGGGAAGGGTGTGCTGCCTTGGTTTCCAGATCTGAGAAGCAGCATGCTGGGCACTTGACAGGATTTGGGGGAAGGGAGGGCTGGATGGGGTTCCAGTTCACTGCTGCTCTCCGGTCCACACACTCCTCATACAGCCCTTTCAGGCCTGCCATGGCCGGCCTTGTGCAGTACACAAAGTCACCACGTTTTCTCTTCTCTGTGTGTTTGTGTCTTCTTACTCTTGCCTGGAAGGCTCTTCTTACAGCCTATGATCCAACTATGTCCCACTCTATGAAACTCACCTCTCATCTCTCTTCCTCTAGGAAGCCCTCTCTGACTACCCAGGCCTTATCTACTAGACAGAGTTCCCTAGCCCCAGCCTCCTAGGCAGCTGGTATCTGAGCACCAATCAGAATGACAAACCAACTCTAAGATGTGCTTCATCCATCTTCCCCACCAGACTATGAGATGCTTATGAGCAGGGAATTGTAGTTTCATTTTTAATTAGCAAGTATGAGCACAGTGCTAAAATATTTTAAAAAGAAAAATAAAATGAATGGGAAGTACCACCCTAAAAGCAGATGTTGATTTTATGGAATTCATTACCTCAGAGGTATTTGAGGCAGAGGATATGAACATCAGCTTCCCAAATATTGAGATATGCCTTTCCCGAAGGTGTTCCATCTTAATAGTTGCTCAAATAAATTTAGAAAATACTTTTTTTTTTTTTTTGCAGTACCGGGGATTGAACCCAGGGGCATTCTACCTCCGAGCTACACCCCCAGCCCTATTTTTTATTCTTTATTTTGGAACAGGGTCTCACTAGGTTGCAGAGGGCCTCACTAAGTAGCTGAGGCTGGCTGCGAACCTGGATCCTCCTGTCTCAGCCTCCCAAGTACTGGGATTACAAGCATGTGCCACCATGCCCAGCTCTGGAAAATACTGTACTATAAGAAGTATGCAAGCTTTCTTGCTTGCAGGAATTCTCAGTGCCTTTACCAGGGTCATGTGCACTGTGAATTTCCAAGAGGTAAAAGTAAATATGTAGTTAGTTCTCACAACTTGTTGACTGTGAAATCTGTATTCCTGGTGGGGCTTGAGTTTTATAGGACTGGTGTTGGGAAAATGGGAGGTTAGAACTTTTTTTTAATATGTTTTTATTGGTGCATTGTAGTCTCACCTCACAATGAGTATCAGTTTGGTGTTAACATACATGCACACAGAACTTTTTGATATTAAGTTAAATCATAGCTGAAAAGACCATAAAAGGACCCTGAAAGAAATATCTGAGGACAATCCAGTATATCCCTCAGGAACCCAGTGGTGATCAAAATGGGCCCAAAGGTTGGTCAGTCTAGGTTTGGTGATTAATTGACGTTTCAACTTGGCCTTCCAGAGTCTTCTCAGTCTTGTCTTTATGCTGTGCCAAGATCCCTCTCTTCTGATGATGGCAGGAAGCCTTTCACCTGCTTTCGCAAAACTTGCCCTAATTTGCCAGAAGAAAAGTGGCATTTCCCATGTATGCTATCCCTATGTACACTTGTGGGTCTTTTCCTCTTCTTGAGCGGGACCTTGCAACTTCCCCTTTGCCTATTTCTGTGGGATGCCTCTTGCCTCAAAGGCAGAGAGCAGTTACACCTGCCTGAGGCATCCTGGGTAGGCTGTTGAACGCAGCCCTGCCTGAATCCAGCAGCCCCACCCAGCCCAGCATTTCCTCTAGTGATGGAGTGAATTCTTCCTGGCTGAGTTCTCTGAGGTGCTTGTCTGCAAATGTTCAGCAGCTTCCCCAGAGCAGTGGATATGCATGTGTTCACATGGGGTGCTGTGCTCCGACCTGGGGCAGGGACCTCGCAGCTCTACCACCCTGTTCTGCAGGACGGAGGTCTGATTTGTGCACCCCCTTCATCACCTAAAAGCTCTTTCCCGAGGCTCCAGATCTGGGGAGTGCTCAGCAAGCCTGGGCTGCTGCGGCCTCTGGAGGCTTGCTGGTGGATACTTGCACAAACACAAAGTGAACTGCAGCATACACTGGTCTCTGTCTCTCTGTCTCTCTGTCTCTCTCTCTCTCTCACACACACACACACACACACACACACTCTCTCTCTCTCTCTCTCTCTCTCTCTCTCTCTCTCTCTCTCATTCTGTTACTGCTGTACCATGTTTGGGCTCATGACCATTCTGCCCGTCCAGGATGGCCTGCCTTGTCTCCCAAGGCCTATCCATGTCCAGAGTCAGTGCTGTGTAGGTTTTAAGAGTGAGGGTCCTAAGTTAGAGGGTTCTTGCAAACAGCAAATGAAATGGCCCTTAGGACGCATTGAGCACAGTGCTGGGAGCTCAGTAACCTCAGCTGCTCTCACCTAACCCAGACGCCCCTCCCCTCACGGGGTCTTTCCACCCACCCGTCCAGGGATTCCTCAGTGTGGTCCTCACACTGCTCACACCTTTCAGGATGTCTGTGGCAGTTCCCGTGGGCCACTCCCGTGGGTTATTAAAGAGGACCTCCCCTCCATGTCTGCCCTTTCCTCCCAACAGCGTGGTTGGCAGCGTGACTTCTGCTAGGGTAGACTTTGCCCAGAATGGCTGGTTAATTCACTTGTCTGTTTAATGGAGCTGCCTGACGGGGTAGAGTCGTGGATGTGGACAAGTCACCCTTATTCTTTGCATTCTCTTTCTTTTCTTTTGCAATACTGGGGATTGAACCCAGGGGCATTCTACCTCTGAGCAATATCCCCAGCCCTATGTTTTATTCTTTATATTTGAAACAGGGACTCACTAAGTTGCGGAGGGCCTCACTAAGTTGCTAAGGCTGGCCGCGAACCTGCGATCCTCCTGTCTCAGCCTCCCAAGTACTGGGATTACAAGCATGTGCCACCACGCCCAGCTTTTGTCTTTTCTTTTAAATACATTGCAAATGGTGGTCACATAGGTGGAATCCTGGCTACAGATAGATTGTGTTTGGCCTGTGCAATTTTTGTATCTATCTATCTACCTATTTATCTATCTATCTATCTTCTATCATCTATCTATCTATCTATCTATCTATCATCTATCATCTCTCTGTCTAATCACAGATATGTTGTGTTTGGCCTGCAATTTTTTTATTTCATCTATCTAGTTACCTATTTATGGATGTATTTATTTATTTATTTATTGCAGTGCAGGGGACGGAACCCAGGACCTCGCACATGCTAGGCAAGTGCTCTACCATTGACCTACATCCCCAGCCCATGCATAATTTTTAAAAAGTGAGTTGGCTATATTGGAAAAACAGAGAGATTTCATGTAAAAATACAGATTTCTTTTTCCTCCCCCAAATTGGGAGCGCTGGCTGCAGTGTGGGGCCAGGAGCCCACAGATGGCCATGCCAGAGCCAGGTCTCAGGTGCCCTTTCGCAGGGATGATCTTTCCCTCCATTGCTCAGTCACCATCCTTCTCAGGGCCCCATGCAGCCCTGCTTGTTTACTTCTGTAATACTTGCAGGTTTTTTTTTTTTTTTTAGGTCTGGGAACATGGCATTTTTCATCCCCCAACAGCACATCGTAGAAGGGGCTGCTGAGGCCCACAGGCCAGGCCCTGATTGGTCAGGATGAGGAACAGGCCTGGCAGGGCACCTGTCTCCTTGGATGCCTTCAGACATTATTTAAGACTCTACTGGGTCATTTATTTATCTATGGACAATTTCTATAGTCCTTTTGTCCTGAAAAGTAGGCAGGACAGACATCATGGTCTCCTTTCCATAGAGCAGGGTGTCAGGGTCCTCAGATGCTCACAGAGAGACTAAAAGCCAGTGGATGGGGAGGTGGCAGGAGCCGGTCAGATGTGGGTGTTGTGTGATCCGTGGCCCTTCACAGCCACCTGCTCCGTACAGTTCAGCAAGGCTAAACCCTGCTCTGGGTGCAGTCAAGCAGGCAGGGAGAAGGCTGCACCTTGGCACCCCTCCAGGCTGCCTTTGCCTGCATGGGCCATCCCCCCTCTGAGGAGGGACATTCCTCAGCTGCTTGCCCCACATCCCAGGCCTTGCATGGAGGAGGAGGGCTGGACTGGGCTATCTGGCTAGTCCGTGTAGCCTGCAATGTTACCTGGTGCAGACCAGGCCTTGGAGCGCCTCTTCCTGGTGGGGTTTAGAGAAATGGGGAGGTCTGTTTGTAATTAAAACAGTTGCTTCATTTTATCTCCTTGGTCAGGGCCCATTTTGGTACTTTTAAGATTCTCTCAAGCTCAGACAAGGCTTGTCCCTAGGTCTTAGTTACATTGTTGCCGGCAGGTGATAGATCTTAGTTACATTGTTTCCAGAAACAATAGGTCCTAGTTACATTGTTGCTGGCAAGGGCTTTGGGGCGCTAATTACTGTCTGAATCAAGCATGAGTTTTCTGATAGGGACCAATTTGTGGTAAGGACACTTCTCTTGCCAGAGATCCCCTCTCTCATTTTCTAAACCGTGAAAATTTCTACAGTTCTCTGTAATTTTGGCATCTCGAGGGGCCCTGAGCTCAGGTCCTTTTCTCATGGAAAGGTTAGGAGACGCCAGCTCATTTTTTCCCCGAGTTATGTCATCGAAAACTAATTCCATTATTTATTTCAGAAAAAATGTGTGCTTTCATACAGTTCATGTATACACATCCCATACAAGGAAATACTAATCTGGAAGAGTCCTTTGAGATCTTTCAGTTTAGGCATGGTGAATAGATTACATTTTGAATGCCAACTTGGATTAGATAAGTGGTGCCTAGGATAATAATGTTGAGCAGGATTCTGAGGCCCATCCAAGTCCAGCAAGGCACCGGGACATTTATGTTTGGTTGTCATAGACCCAGGGCGGGACACGGCACCACATTTCCTAGGTACTGTCACCCCTGGTGGAACTCAGCCTCCCATTTTACAGACTCAGAAACTGTATCCAGAGAATGGTGGCAACTAGGGTGCTCTCAGTCCTTGTGATACCTCTGTCTCGCTGTAAGGGAGGAAAAGGCGCCCTCCCTGGAGGATACTGCTCTGGGGTCACAGAGCTTGGGATGAATCTTAAGAGAATGACTCCTAAGGAGGTTCCCCACTGCTGTGGTGGAAGGGAGGGAGGCAGAGAGCTTGGGGTCCCCCTGACCATCTGTCCTCCTGGCTCTCTGGCAATTGGCCACATCCCAGGGATCAAGGAGCCTCTTTATAGTCTGTCACTGGTTCCCATTGCTCCTCCTGAAAGATGCAGACAGGTGAGACCTCTGCCATCAGCTGTTAGGAGCATTGACTTTGTCTATTTTCTGTTGCTATAACAAAATTCTTGAGACTGAGTCATTTATAAAGAACAGAGGTTTATCTAGCTTATACCTGAGGAGGCTGGGAAGTCCAGCATCTGGTGAGGGCCTTCTTACTGCATCCTGACATGATGGAGGGTATCACATAGCAAAGAAGATCAAGTGTACTAGCCTGGGTCTCTCTCCTTGTAGATGCCATCCATCCTCAAGACCTCATTTAATCCGAACCACATCCCAAAGGCCCCTTCTCCAAACACGGTCAACACATGAATTCGGGGATTAAGTTTCCAGCATGTGAACTTTGGGGCAACCCATTCAAACCATAGCAAGTGTGAAAAACAGGCAGACCTGGGTTCAAATCCTGACCTTGCCTCTTTAGGTCCTAAGCCAAGCTACTTAATTTCTCAGAGATTCCATTTTATGTGTTTTGTTTTGAAGGAGTGATACTAACACGTACCTCATAGAGCAGTTGTAAAAATTAAATGAGATGATGCATGCAAAGCACCTAGCAGAGCGCGCAGCGTTTAATTAACACTGTCTCAGTAGATGTTGGCTATTTTTATCATCTGGTCGGTGGAGAACATGTTCCCTTGTCAAAAGGCTCCAAGGCAGAGAAATTTAAAGCCAAATTATTGAGCAGCCCCCGTGTTGTGCTGGTACTCTGCGGTCTTGGAACAATAGAAAACAAGATTGTAGAGTATTTATTATTTTCTAAGAAGCTATTTTTCACCTTATTAAAATGATTTGAGTGCGCAATTTTGGAAATAAGTACTAAATCACAGTTTTGTAAGGCATGTAGCCCGTTTCTAGAAACTGTTTTTATTTCTGCAAGATTATGGAGGGGGGCTGACCTGGGCTCAGAAGGAAGAGCCCAGGTGGATGTAGGGATTCAGGCTCTGTAGGCCTGTGGCACAGGAGAAATGAGACTCCTGGAGCACACTCCCTTGTTAGTGCCTTTCCTTGTTGCCAGAAAACTCCACAGAATGTCAACGTTCAGGTGGGGGGGGCATGGGGAATTCTCAGGCAGTGTCCCAGGAGAGCAGTGTGCTGGCCCTCCCCTCAGGCCAGAGCACTTCCTGGAGGTCAGCCCCTCCCCTCCCCCATTACTCATCTCTGGGTTGCACAGTGAAAGGATCTCCGAGGGGGAAGGCTAGGCAGCTGGTGGCTGGGGGGGAGGGGCAAACAGGTGCCAGGAGGCAGGTGGGGTGGGAAGAAGAACAAGTTCCAGTAATGGTGCATGCCTGTAATCCCATACTTGAAAGGTTGAGACAGGAGGATTACAGGTTCAAGGCCAACCTCAGCAGCTTAGCAAGACCCTATTTCAAAATAAAAAATGAAAAATAGGGCTGGGGGTGTAGCTCAGAGGTAGACTGAGCTATACCCCCAGTACCAAAAAAAAAGTTCCAAAAGCTAGTCTGCCTGGGTTAGAATCCTCTTCTGCTACTCATTTGGGCAGTAGTCCAGCACTCTGGTCTTAATGTCATCTGTAAAATGGGCGTGATAGTAGTCTATAACGCAGATTGCAAGATGACTTGAGTTATTGCATATAATGCTTCGAAAAAGGCTAGGCATCAAGTAAGCATTCACATTGTGTTGACCGGTACCCTTCTTCTTAACATAAGGGTGGAGGGAGGGAGATGGGAAAGTCACTTTGGAGAACATTCCAGATTCTCCGAGTGACATGACATGCACACAGATCCTCCTGGATGGGAGGCATTGTTCTTCTCACGTCTTCATTCCTGAGCTTCTTTCACAAGTACTGTGCAGTTGCTGAAATAAAACAGAAACCGGTAACTAGGTGGTCGCATCAGGGAAGGTTACTGGGGGATGGGCAGAAGAAGGTATGGAGTAACACTTGTGGGTTCCTGCCTTGCTCC
>PVJS01020283.1:0-32780 GCA_004027185.1 Glis glis
AGAGAGAGAGCTGAGGCTGGCCGCGAACCCGGATCCTCCGGTCTCCGCCTCCCAAAGTACTAGGATTACAAGCGTGCGCCACCACGCCCGGCTTGGAGCTGTGAATTTGATTTTGCAGATTGTTTGTTCTGGTCTTATAGAAGAGAAATAACCTGTGTTTGAATTATGAAGAAATAGTCCTATGAAGAGCCACCAACCTAAGCCAACATAGCAGCTTCCACTGAGGATCTGAAACTTTAATCCCTGTACTGCATAGAACAGATTCACCACATCAGCCACCTTAGCTAAGATGAACAGTCTGCATGAGGTTGACATGGAGAACAGGTAAAATTATTCCATCTGATCTGGTGGGGATGGCACATTTGGGTGATTTTTCAAATGAACCAAGAAGAACAAGATGATGGTGGTCTGTGTTATCATGTAGGTTAATGTCTTGAAGCTAATTTCATACCTTATAGCTAGTATCAATAATCAAGAGAGCAAAGGGTGCCTTATTGAACTTGGATATTAAGTGTTCTTAGTTATTTCCATTCTGAATCCAAAAATAAATACTAGGTCACGTTTTAGCCTAAAGAAGTCTTGAAGCCGGGCGTGGTGGCGCACGCTTGTAATCCCAGTACTTTGGGAGGCCTCAGCTCTCTCTCTCTCTCTCTCTCTCTCTCTCTCTCTCCCTGTCTCTCTCTCTCTCTACCTAGTGATGCCCTCCGCAACTTTGTGAGACCCGGTTTCAAAATAAAGCATAAAAAAATAGGGCCGGGGGTGTAGCGCGGAGGTAGAACACCCCTGGGTTCAATCCCCGGTATTGCAAAAAAAAAAAAAAAAAAAGAAGAAGTCTTGATCATTGAAGCTTCAGTGGCCCCATAAGCCAGAGGAAGCTTATGGCTAGTAATGTTATGTGGGCCTGGCTTTTTGGAATTTGTGGTGTAAACTCGAGCTACTTATTTTTCTCTTTAAGCCTGAGTTTTTATTGTCCCTAAAATGGGAATAATAATACAGGATCTAATTATAAAATGACAAATGAAGTGATGTCTAATGTATATATTATAATGAAGTATAATGAGGTAATATACTAATAAGAGTAATTATTATTAGTTCAAGCCTATGATGTACCTGTCTTGGTGTTTCTTGCTTTATATACAATTGCAATTAATATACACTATAAAATCTCTTTGGAATGGGAGGTAAATTTCTCTTCCTATCTAGAGTGAGTACCTTTGGGCTCAGAGAGGGTGAGTGATCTGGCTGTCACATTGCTGGCATGTGGCTGACCCTGAACTGGAGCTGATGTCCATGTGACCCCAACACCTAGCCCACTTCAAAGCTGTGTATCCACGGGAGAGACCAGTGTGACTGTGAAGATGAACTTAATAAAGGCTCTGGAATAAAATGCAGTATTTTCTCTCTACTTTGACCTATGATCACCAGTGAGGAAACAAATATATTCCATTCTATGAAAAACAAAGACAGGCAGCTTAATTCCAAATATAGTTTGGAATATAGACCCTTGGGAAGAAATTGTACAGAAACAAAAAGGCATACCCCGGTCTTTGTAGCTTTATGGTTATCTCTGCCAGTGGGCTGAAAAGATTGCCTGAGGACAGTTTTCAGAAATTTTTTTTTTCAAAAGATTTGGATTTCAGAATCTTACGGGTTTGACTGTTTCTTTCCTCTTCCTGCTGACTGATAAATGAGGTATTTGGCCTGTGTGTGTCTGTCTTTCTTGAAAGATCACTGGGAGAGAAGTTGACTGGAGAGAGTACCAAGCGTTGCCAAGTAACTCTTCTATTGACTTTGTGTTTTTGCCCCTTCCATTAAGTGTCTGTGCTACAAGCAGATGGACATGATTCTTTATGCAGCTCTTACAGTAAAAAAAAATCTCTGAAGCTCACTACTCCAGCTCCATCCCAACTTTGGCCCCAGCTGGTCCTGTAGTTGAAAATATCTAGATAGACGATAGGATTAAATAAGGTTCCATGAGAGCTCTTGAAACAAAATGGTGGCCAGGCATATAAATAACCATATCTTCTTGGATTTTAAATGAAGACAGGCCCCAATTATATTTGGGGTACCCGTAGAAATTACAGAAATGCATGGATTTCATGAACAAAGGAAACTGTAGGCAAGTTGTTCAGTTTCCATACTATAACAATTTAATTAAAGTAAAAATGCATCTTCCTCTTCGTTCTCCAACTAGGAAAACGGGATATATTTAATAATGGGGATGAACCCACTTAACGAATCTGTAGTCTGCTTGCTCCTTGGGGACATATGTACTGAATTACATTTCCACTTGCACTACTTAATTTAGGAATTGATTGAATGCAGTCAGGTAGAGAATGTGGCTTATTTTTTTCCCCACATGTGAATGTGAATGATAGAAAACATCAGCAAAGGGAAAATTACAGATAATATCAGTCATAATATCTGCAAAAAGAAAACAATTTTCTGTAAGACTCAGGCAGTACCTTAACTTCACTTCTGGGAAACCATCTTAAGGAAATAATTAAGAATGTGGCTAAAGCTCTCCAAACCTTACACAGTGATGCGAAGCAGCCCAAGCTAGCTTCTTTGAGGATGAGAATTTGGTCATCCAGCTGCCAGCCGTGCCATTCCAGTTTGTCCCATCCAGTACCAACCACCAGACTGTGAGTGAAGCCACTGTAGGCTTTCCAGACAAAGCTGAGCCATTAAAACTCACATCATAGGCATGACCCTAGGTAAGACAAGCAGGAAAATAACAAACCGGGTGGCTTAAACAACAGAAATTTATCAGCTCACAGTTCTAGAGGCTGGAAGTCCAAACCCAGGGTACAGATAGGGCTGGTTCCTCCTGAGGTTGGGAGGAGAGAATGTGTTCCAGGCCTCTCCTCTTAGCTGTAGATGGCCATCCTCTGTGTCTCTGTGTCCATCATCCTTTCTTTATGGATGTCTATCTCTGTGTCTAAATGTCCTCTTTTCATAAGAATGCCAGTCATATTGGATTAAGGTCCATCCTGACAAACTCTTTTTAACTCTATTATCTCTGTCAAGAACTTATCTCCAAATAACATCACATTCTAATATACTAGAGGCTAGGACTCCAATGTATTATGTTGGAGGAGATGGGCATAATTCATTTCATAACAAAATTATAGATAACTATAAAGACACCCTAAAAAGTCATACAGGACAAAAGTATGTGCTAAATGCCTTTTTATATGCAAAGTTGGGGAGACCAAGGGTTTACAGAACAAAATTTTGGCCTTTTCTGCTTGCTCCTTCATCTCCATTTCAGAAAAACTAGACACTCAATGCTCATGCATCACAATTTCAGAGGCAGATTTCTCTGGCAGCAAGTAGCCTGGCTTTTTGGATCTACCTCTTACAGCCAGAAGATCTAGGCTCAAGTGGCAAAGACCCTATGTCAGCCTCCTGGGTCAGCATAAAGGACAGATGGTCAAGGGCAGCCAGTGCTCAGGATCCCAGGCATGTCGCCTCCACCAGCTCTGACTCGCCTTCATGAGATGGAAGCAGTAGCTCCCTCCTCCTGTCTTCCCATTCCCCGCTGGGTTTGATAAACTCTTGCCTGCTGAGGAGGGCTCCAGCACTTGGCTTCTCCCCATCACCATTCCGCTCATTCTTGATTTTCCTCTCGGGCCAGGCATCCATGGCTTTTCTATCACTTCCCCATGACTTCCCCAAGACTAGAACTTGGATACTTCCTCAAGTGTGGGCTTTCAAGGCAATAATAATACGATAGCAACAATGAACATTCAGTTACTTAGTGCCAAGCCCTGTTCTGAGCATTGTAAATTCATTGCATTTTTTAATTCTCACTATAATACTAGGAAGTGGGCACTGTTTTTACATTAATTAATGGAGATGAAAAAACTGAGTCGCGAGAGTTTATGTGACTCTGAGCAGTTGAATGATAATTAAGTGTATGAGCTGAGATTTAAGCCCAAGTCACACTGCTACATGAAAGAAAGAAAAGGGGGCCAGGCGTGGTGGCGCACCCTTGTAATCCCAGTACTTTGGGAAGCGGAGACCAGAGGATCCGGGTTCGCGGCCAGCCTCAGCTCTCTCGCTCTCTCTCTCCCTGTATCTTTCTCCCTCTCTCTCTTTCTCTCTTTACCTAGTGAGGCCATCCGCAACTTCGTGAGACCCGGTTTCAAAATAAAGTATAAAAAAATAGGGCTGGGGGCGTAGCGCGGAGGTAGAACGCCCCTGCATTCAACCCCCGGTACTGCAAAAAAAAAAGAAAGAAAAGGGGAAATAAATATGAAAGAAAGAGAAAGAAAGAAAGAAAGAAAGAAAGAAAGGAAGGAAGGAAGGAAGGAAGGAAGGAAGGAAGGAAGGAAGGAAGGAAGGAAGAAAGGGAAGAAGGGAGAAAGGGAGGAAAGAGCTAATAATAAAAGTCTCCCTCCCCTGCACTGAAATAGCCATCCAGTTCCCACACTCTGTGAATTTCCTCACGTGCAGCACCACCAGATATCTGTCTCTTTTTTAGAGGGGAAAATTGCATTTTACCAGAAAGCAAAGACAGTTCATGGCTTCTGTGGTTTTCCAATATTTTCCAACATTTTTTCCTTCAAAAGGTCCGCTGTAGGAGGCACAGAGACAATAGCCCAGAGGTTCTAAAAAATCCACATTGTCCAGCCCTGACTCTGTGGAGCAGCACCTGCAGCTCGGAGCCTTGGACCAGACGTCCACCACCTTCCCAGGACAGCTGCCCCCGGAGCCTCTCGATTCTCTCAGCCAGCGAGGGCCCTGGCGATGCCCGCTTTACCGCTGAGTAGGCTGCCTTTTTCCTCATGCATAAAACACGTCTTAGGCCACCTTTGGGTGACAAGGTCCCTGGCATGAGGAGCAGCCCTGACAAACGAGGAAGTGGAGTGCAAGGACAGTCTCATTGTTTTCTCCCCTAAGCCTCTTACCCCATTTTAAGAAGAACTTACTAGGAACAATGATACATTTATTTTAAAAATAATTGAACCATAAAATTGCTCCTTAATAAAGACCTTGAATCTTTCCTTTTCTCAGTAGATACCACCAGTTCTGATTGCCATTTCTGTTTAGTGGGCAAGTCTCCTTCTTTAGGAAGGCAACAAAGGCTTTTTTTTTTTTTGGCGTGTAAAATATTAGGGTGTCTCTCATCGCTAAACTTTTAACCATTCCATCTGCCACCCATTAGTTGCTGAGTATGGGCCCCCTAAATTCAAAAAAAGAAGGGGGGGTGGGGGAAGAAGGAAGAGGAGGAGGTGGAAGATCTAGACCTAGGGCACTTAATTACAAAAAACTGATTCTTTCATTTAAGATGTGAGCTCTGTGCAGCTGAACCCTTTATTGTCAGAACTGTGCAGGCCCGTTCTCACTTTGAGACCCTTGGACTAGACAAAGAAAGCGAAAAGAACACCAGGGCCGGGCGTGGTGGCGCACGCTTGTAATCCCAGTACTTGGGAGGCGGAGACCGGAGGATCCGGGTTCGCGGCCAGCCTCAGCTCGCTCTCTCTCTCTCTCTCTCTCTCTCTCCTTAGTGAGGCTTCCGCAACTTCGTGAGACCCGGTCTCAAAATAAAGTATAAAAAATAGGGCCGGGGGTGTAGCGCAGAGGTAGAACGCCCCTGGGTTCAATCCCCGGTACCGCAAAAAAAAAAAAAAAAGAACACCAGGGCCTTCTACAGGGTATCTTCCAAATGGGACAATGGGGGAAACATGGCATTCTGATGGGGAAAAACACCAGGAAGCAAGTCAAGATCTGAAGCTTCTCCGCAGGAAATGTAACATGCTTCCACACACGCCGGGCCAGGTCTGGCTGGATTTGGGGAGTTGGTGGGAGGAGGCGAGCCTCGGGTTGTCCTAGCCAGTCAGTCAGGAATGGGTACCTGAAAGAGCACTTTGTGTCAGAGTTAGAAAGAACACTGTACGGAAGCACTTACACTTCAGAAATGAAGAGAAGACAACGGAAAGAGGAGAATAGTTAGATAAGTAAACGCGAATGTCCTTCCGGTCTGACCCAGATTCAGCCTGTTGCACAACCAGGAATTCGTCAAGAGGTTTCAATCTCTTTTGACATTTGTTTTCTCTTATTCTTTCTCCTACATCTTTTCTTGAATTCTCATCTGCTCTCTGTCACTCAGTCTCACTCAATCCCTAACATTACTCATTTCCTCTTTCAAGTAGTACATATTTGACATTTTGCATTTAAAAAAGTAAATATTGGCTGGGGATGTAGTTCAGTGGTAGAGCATTTGACTAGCATGCGTGAGACCTGGGTTTGATCCCCAGAACCAATAAATAAATTCTTCCCATATCAAAACGTGATGATGCCTGCTTCCCACATGCTCAGGCCAAAACCTTGCTGTCCTCTCTCTATCCTCTTAGCTATTTGTCACAATCAAACCCAATCCCATGTTTAAAAACCACGCTAGAATCTGATGGCTCCTCTCCCCGCCCCCTCATGGCCAGTCCTTCCCTTCCTTCCCCTCTCTCCACCCCTACCTCGCTAAGTTCATCTCCAGCTGACTGGTCTCCCTGTTTTCCTGTGCCCCCACTCACACTGTTGGTTCCCACACCAGGGTGTAACCAGAGAGATCCAAAGTCCCTGGGAAGATCTCAGACAGGCTGGGTGATCTGGGTCCCTTTACCTCTCTGACTGTGCATCCTACCTGCAGAATTATTTCATTCATTCAAGTGAGCAATTGAGAGTAAATGGAGAGGCAAGAGAGAGACTGCAGGCCGGTGAGGAGGCTGGCAGGTAAGAACAGGACTTTGCTTTGCAGAAGAGAAAGCAAAGATGAAAGAGAGTGGCTTCTGAGTGCATCTCCTTCCCCTCCCTATTCTGTGTGAAAATTAAATCCTACAGTAGCCATATTCATGGCATCAATTTACATAAACATCATGTTTTAGAAGATCCCTGGAGTGAGGTAATTAGCAGGCTCCCTTCTTCAGTTGCGTGTCCCTTTCTTTCCTTCCTGCCGGCTCTGGAGCAAGAGGCATCCCATGGCTGGGATCCTGACCCCTGTCTCTCCGAGGTTCCTGGGGCACTCAACTGTTGTCACCAAGCTCTGGCCTGAGACACTCACATGCGTCTCTCCCCTGTACACCCGTCCTCTCTACTTTAATAGAAAATCCTGCACCACGACAACTTGCCTGTATTCCTCAGCATTTTCAGCCAGAGCAAAGGGATGTCTTTTCAAGCACAGGCAAATAAATGGTCCCAGAGTTTGCTAAACTGATGAAATGAGTTGGTTCTTGTTCACCCACTTCTCTGAGGTAAATCATCCAGGCTGATGGGGCAGAGGAAGGGGGAAGAGGGTGACAGAGACGGGCAGGGGTGGGGCTTCCATGCGAAAATTAAAATGAGTAAATAAAAAAACAAGCATAGATAACACATATTCAGTGAAATATATTAACAAAAGCCAACATTTGCCCAGGACTTTACAGTTTACAGAGCACTCCCACGAGCACATGTCATTTTTATTCATGCATCCCTGTGAATTAGAACGAGGGTCGCTGTCTTGCTTTGGAGTCAGGGTTTGTGAACTTGACTATGGTTACTTGGGTTTTCAGATGCTGAGGTTTATACCTGGATATACATATCTAGGAAGCTGGCGTGGCCTTAAATATATCTATTGAAATTATATATATTAAATTTCCAAGATTTTAAAATGAGCCTTGTTTTCCATCTTTTATCATTCCTGAAATTGACGGTACCCTGCACTCAGTGTGAATAACCCGGCAGTTTTTCTGAAAGGCTATTAGTGAATCAGGGGTGTGTCTTACAGTGAGCAGCGTCTGAGAATCAAGGAGCTAGAGAGCATGGGTGTGTATCCTGGCCTCTCTGGGTCTATCCATTCCTTGGCTCCTCTTCGTTAGTAAATGTGCATCCATGCAGCCCTGGATGCCTGGAAGAGCCATTGGTCTTGATTCTGAGGGCTGACCCTCAGTAGAGAACTACATCCTTAGAGAGTCAATTACTATTCTAAAGACAGAAGCCACGACAAACTTTGAACATTGCCAAGGAGTCAAGCAAATGCTATTATGGCTCTCGTTGCTTTGTTCCTGGAAGCTCAGAAGGGATCCACTGCGAAGTCCAGTCCTTGGTGACCCTTGTTCTCTGAGTCAGATGAGCAGGTAGCAGCCCGCAGTCTTTTGTGTTGCACTTCCTATGAGGGGCACCAAGGCGGGGGACTAAGTGTATGCAAGAGGGGGGCGCACTCCGCCAGTGAGGAAAATGCCTCATCCTTCAAGCAGGATTTCTTTACAAATTCCTTAATTTCACCTCTCTGAATTTTACGCTGAATTTTGTCAGTTTATAAATTTGCACTACAGCTCAGCACTGGGAAGAGGAGGGAGGGGCAGATAATCAAACCTACAGGCGTTTTTACACAGAGACACTGAAAAATAAAGACCATTAGCAAAAAGTATAATTAAATTAAAATGCCAACTTGCCAAAGAAGCTCAGTAAATGGGAAATATATCAAACTGTGATAATACAAATGGGCTATTTCTCAAGGTGTGAGAATGTCAATGGAATAAACTCTGATAATTTGCTGACTTTTTATGCTGAAGGTAGAGTAATAGCTTAAAAATAAATTGTCACAATAGTACACACGACTCTGAAGTATGTGTACAATTGTTTAACCATGATAATACCATAAGTCTTGGAGCCCCAACATCTAGAAGATTTAGGAAAAAAAAATCACCTAAAACCAATTTCTCCTTTTGGGTGAGTTGGCCAGTCCCCAAATCCCAGAAGAAATATTTATTGGTCACCAGATCTACTTTCTCATGTCCATTCGGCCTAATTTATTTTGAATGTGTGTTTTCCAGTTAAGTTTAACATATCCAGTTAACGATTGCTGAATATTCTCTAAAAGCAATCTCATAATGTGACTGGGGTTCTTTGTAGAATATTGAAAATTACTTTTGGCATGCAAGTTCGTTTTCTTAATTCCTCTTTTAGTGCGCAAATAACCTTTGAAAACCTGCTTCTAGGTGTTTATGTGTCAGGACAGTATCAAAAATTATTCAATTGCCAAATCACATGTCAACACTTCTATAAAGCCTCAGAGAATCCTGATTCTCACTACTCTGCTGCCCTCTGGTGGAAAGTTGGCAAATCCTCACCTCGTTTCATTTATTTATTTCGAAGGTAGTGTGCAATGTAAGGCATTCCAATTTGCATCACACCACGAAGATAAGTGGCACTTTAGAAGTTGTAAAATATAAACAGCAAGAAAACAGGGACCCAACTGAAATCCCTTGGAGGAACACTTCACAGAGGCACCATTGTCAGATATTTTCTAAGAATTTACCTAAGAATCACTTGCAGCTAAAGTTACGCGTAGGCAACAAAAGATGGAGGCTTCTCCAGTGTGGATGGAAGAAGTGGATGGACTGAATAGACTGTCTGCCCACAGGAGGTCTGATCACTCCCTCCGACAGTCACAGGACCCCGGACAGAAAGTCAGAGAGAGAAGGGACATTGAAAACTTCTTACGCCGGATGATTTCAAACAACATAATGGCAATATTCAAATTCTCAGTTGAATTAAAGAAAACTCATTACATACATAAGGTACTCAACTATGACAATGACATGTACTCGACAAACCATTTTATGCCCATCATTAACTGATGAGAAGACAGAAGCCCAGAGAGGAGAAGAGACTTGCCAGGGGCCCGCACCAAATCCCAGGGCTGATGATTCAATGTGGGTCTCTCCTAAAATTTCCTACAAAAGGGAATTTTAGGACTCTTTTTTTAATCCCTATTAAGCAAGCAAGTCTGGAACATATTTTTCTAATCAGTTGCAGGGGGCATTAAGAAGTAACCTGACAAATGAGCGCACAGTGATAGGACTTAGTGAGGTCATTACTTTTTAGAAATTAATTAGAGTAGATCCAAGTGTCTATTTCTACGCGATGATTCAGAGACCTACTCTCTGTGGCTCTGTTGTTGCCTGTAGTCTACCATGGTCTGAATCTTGCTGATCTCAGAGGGAAGGTGTGGTGGAGAAAGTACACAGCTGCTGCTTCAAAGTCATGGATTGAAATCAGTACACATCATTTTTTACTTACATACCGCTGGTGAGAACTAGACATAGCCATATCTAGACATAGATAGGTCATGACTACATGCAAACAGACTTTGAAGGACAGCTAGCAATCGTTGCCATACTTGTTTCCAGCATAATGTTTCCCCTAAGTCCAATAAATAAAACAGTTAATCATGGAGTTACACCAGGTGAAGCTGGGGAGAGGAATTCCTAAACCCCATGAAGAAGGTTGCAGCACTACGCAAAATATTGTTCCTTGTTCCTGGAGAAAGAAGATACTTCTTCATTGCATTGATGTCAGACTGGGCCATGTGTCTTGATCTTGACTGACAAGTCCAGGCATAAGTGCCAGGTGTTATTGCTAAGTAGAAGCTATAAAAGCCATGGCCCACCGCTCTTCTCTTTTCCTACCAGAAGGGGCCCAGCATGTTTCAGAGAGGAGCTTCTCCTTCCGAAGATTCTAAAATGAAGAAGATATGTCCGGGCGTGGTGATGCACGCTTGTAATCCCAGTACTTGGGAGGCGGAGACGGGAGGATCCAGGTTTGCGGCCAGCCTCAGCTACTTAGTGAGGCCCTCTGCAACTTCGTGAGACCCGGTTTCAGAATAAAGTATAAAACATGGGGCTGGGGGTGTAACTCGGAGGTAGAATGCCCCTGGGTTCAATCCCCGGTACCGCAAAAAAAAAAAAGAAGATATGAAGCAAAATCGTTCCATGATGGTCATGTCATGCGAATGAGAAATGCACCCTCGCTATTGTAAGGCACTAAGAACTGAGCATTATTTGTTACTGCAGCACACCTTGGCCTAAGTTGACTAACGTATTCACATCATCAGTGCCCGGAGTCATCTAAGTTGACTAATGTACTTCACTAGGTGCTTAGGAATCATTTCCTCAAAAGTCCTAAGATCTGACAACATGGAATTTGGAAAAGTAGATCACAGCTGAGATCCCTCAAAATCCCAGCATTCTGTGATTCTAAGTATATAGATGTCAGGGCTTCTGTTTGATTGATCTTTGCATCCTCAGAGCCTGACATTGTGCCAGGTGCAAAGTAGGGGCTTAGTAAAATTGTTGAATATATAACACATTCTTTTGACAATCTTTTTCAGCATGGACTATTCCAATCAGTGCCCCTCCCCAAAGTCCGTCGCCATGCCTCCAGTGCCCTTCTTTCCCCCTCCCATGGGTAGATTCCATCTTTCAAGCCAGCTCAGATGTTCCCTTCCCTACAAAATCTTCAGATTTGAGCCAGAATGAATGTGTTCCATCTCAGGATTCCAGAGACTCTTTGAGATTTCCCAGGCCCTTCCATGCCATACTCTTTTGGAAGAGATGCTGGTTTAGTAACCTTCATAGCCTCAGTTTCTAGAACAGTGTTTGGTTCATAAGTACTCAAAACATGCTCACTAAGTAAATGAATAAATATAATGTTAACAAACTAATCGCAGTAAGAAAACAAGAAGTATTTGCTGTCAGATGTGTCTTACTTAGAATGTAAGCCTCATGTGATTTGGAAGTTGTGATATGGGAAGGGCAACATCTTTTTCCTAAGACAAATGATCTTTCTCACTTACCTAACACTATTATATTGTATAGGATATGTATTCTATGTATAATATTACAAAGTTATAGTGTTTAGGTTAAACATTGATCTTCCAGTCATCTTTAAACAAAAACAGAGATAATTTTCTTTAAAAAGCCATTTACAATTTAGTATAAATTAATAGTTCAGGATTTTGCTTCCCTCACTACACACACACACATACACGCGCGCACACACACACACACACACACACACACACACGCTATTGCTATTTTCTTACCTATTTAAATCTTCAGTTCCTAAAATGTCTACTTTTTTTCTAAACTATGCATTTCTGAGAACCACAACTATGTTTAGACTCAGGCTTTGTATGCCACGTGGATTACTGAGGTATGGGGTTCAGATCTGTGTCTACCACCCAGTGGCAGGGAACACTTCCGTGGCCAGGTCAGTTAAACTCCCTGCATTCCCAGTTCTTCAAAATGAGATAAAGGATGTTTTATAAATGGTACCTCAATCCCCTTGTGTTAGATGATATTATAAAGAGGAAAATGCATTCGAAATTTGGATGGATGAAATGTGTAGCATGAAATTCAGTATTTGGAGACTCTTTAAATTACACATACCTGGAAGAATCAAGATTCTCTAAACAGCAGATCAGAAACAAAGATTATACAAGCTTCTAGAATTCTCATTGTTAAACAAAAAAAACACCCTTTCCCCACCCCCCACCCCAAGGAGAACAATAGAAAATGTCTTGCTTTTCCCTTAGGCAACTCTTCCAGGTTTAGTTTAGAGATTGTGTGAAATTCTCTTGGGCCCTAAGGTTGATCCCGAAAATTCTTGCACCCTCCCTGTTTAACTCGCTCCTGTTCACACGACAAAAACAGACTGGCACAAAGAAAACCTACCCCATAGATCAGGAGCAAAGTGTTCTCTTCTCACCAAAGATGGAGGGACGCCTCTCTCCATCCAGTGGGAGCTGGCAATGAGGACTCTCCCCCTCATCAGAGGGACTGTTAAACATGAAATGATAAAACAAAGGAAGAATCCTGTTGCCTCCCCTAAGTTATAGGCACCGCAGATGGGACAGACACCCTTCAGCCTTTCATCTTCTCACCCACCACAGCTGGCTTCTGAGGAATGGCCTCCAGGGATGACAGGGTGGCTGGGGTGTGCTGGGGACCAGTCACGGAGAAACAGCTGTTTCTCGGGTTTGCTGGAAAGAAATGTTAATCGGGGTCAGACTGAAATTGTTTTATGCATGCTGGGGCCTCTGCGTTCCCTCTTAGGAGGTGAGTGGCAACCCACTTTCTGAGCTGTGAAAACTCAACGCTCAGACTTGTATTAGGATCTGCTTCAATTCTGCCCTGAGGCACCCACGGCCTGAATTGGGTTTTCATGATTGGTCGCGTACTCAGTAGCACTGTTGTTGTGTGTGTCTATCAAGTTAGCTTTCTAGACTTGTGATCTACACTGGCCCCTCCAAGAAAAAGTGAGGCTGTTAGCCACCAACAAAGATATGGATCAGTGGAGGTGAGCACACATTTTGAATCTTCCTAACAGATAAGATGGTTAGTTTTATGGTGTCAACTCAGCTCCACCGTAGTACCTGGTTTATTTAGCCAAACACTAATCCAGGTGTTCCCGTGAAGGTATTCTATAGGTGTGATGATATTTATAATCAGTTGACTTTATACAATGGAGATTCCCTTTCATAGTGTGTGGTGGCCTCATCCAATCAACTGAAGGCCTTCAAAATAAAATCTGAAGTTTCCCAGAGAAGAAATTCAGCCAGCATTAACTTTAGCCCGCTGATTTCCCTAAGGATTTTGGAATTGCTAGCCCCCATAATGACAAGAGCCAATCCTTAAAATAATATCTTAACATTTATATATATACATATGAGCAAACATAAATCTGTAACACTAGAGAATTCTAAGATGATAAGATACTATTTCTGAAATTTCAAGTGACCTTTTCCCCCCACTCATGAGAAGTGGATAAATTCAAAGAGGTTAAAGTATTCTCTAATACGTTGCTAACCTTGGGGCCCTTCCCTAACAGTCTGTGTGAAAGGTCGAGCATATTTGGAGTGGCATTTATTGTTTCCAGGAAGGGATGCCTAGCAGAAATAAAAACAGAGTCTATACATACATAGCTCTTGCATTTCAAACGCCTTAACTTTCATGATCCTTCATGAGCAGGATGGGTTTATGCATAAGATAGAAAGCTCTCAGGGTACAAACAACGGGAATGGTCAAGCACCCCTTCCCACAGTCCAGTCCTGCAAACAAGCTAATGACAGAGTCCTGGGGGAGCGTCTGGAGATGAAGGAAGGATTGAAAGGCAGCATGGATCCCTGCATTCTGCACCCATTACCTTTCACCCCTGACCAGGGGCTTCCTAGGTATGGGAGATTAAAGAACAGAAGAGACATGAGCCTAGCTTCCAGGTTAGGTGCAGAAAGATAGTCAACCTTAGAATAGATAGTCTTTCATTAATTCAACAAAAGTTTACTGAGTCTCTGCTATGTGTCAATTATTGTCCTGGGTGCTGAAGTGAACAAGAAAGACCCAGTCTTCTGTGAGCTTGTTTTGTAATGCCAGGCTCCCGGACTGCAGCACTATTGGCACTTGGGCTGGGTGGTTCTTTGTTGTGGGGGCTGCCCTGTTACTGCGGGATGTGTGGCAGCATCCTTGACTTCTATGCACTAGCTGCCTCTAGGAGTGGCTAGCGGCACCCCTGAAGCCTGCTTGCTTCACCTGCCACAAACGCAAAGGTCTCCAGCATTGCTTATGGGGAGGAGGAACTGTCCCCCACTGAGAAGTACTGTAGCAGAGGCGCTGTAGACTGTACACAAACAAAACTTTATAATTCAGTATCTGTTAAAGGGAAGTGGGAGGGAGGCAGAGAGTGCTGGTGGCATCTATGGGGGAAGAAGGGCTCTGAGGAAGCCATCTGGCCACATCCCATATTTGTGAGTTCCATCCCCAGGTTCAACCCACTGAGGATTGAAAGTATAGTTTGGCCTATGATGGCTGCATCTCTACTGAACATAGACTTTTTTCCCTAGTCATTATTCTCTAAACAATACAACAACTATTTACAAAGCATGTATGTTGTATTACATATTACAAGTATCTAGAGATGATTTAAACTATGCAGGAGGATTGCATAGGTTATTTGCAAATACCATGGCATTTCACATGCACACACACACACACACACACAAAAAGTGGGCATCTGTGGATCCTGATATCTGCAGGGCTTCCTGAAACCAATACCCCAGGGATACTAAGGGATGACTCTATTTTAAGACTCCTAAATGGAGTGAAAGAAAGCAGGTAACAAGGGCATCTTGGGGAAAAGCTTTCTAGGCAGAAGGAACTGCATGTTTGTGGTCCTGAGAAAGGAGCATGCTCGATGTGGCTGAGAAGCAACAAAGGACACAGGTTGTGCTGGGTGCAGAGAACTCCAGGGAGAGGAGAAGGAGAAGCTGTTGCAGAGGCCTCCGTGGGACAGATCATGCAGGCCACGGAAGGACTGTGGGCTTTAAGTATGATGGAGAACCAGGGAAGAATTTTGAGCAAGGGGGCAATATGACCTGACTTCTCATAAAGGGATTATAAGAAACAGGAGAGAACTGAGATCAAAGAGACAGTTTGAAATCCACTAAGAGATATGAGAGTGGTCAGGTCAAAATCCACTAAGAGACATGAAGGCAGTTAGGTGTGGGGTGAGAGCAGAGGAGGTCACAAAGTGGGGTTGAATTCAGAGTGTTCTAAGGGAGGGCTGATGAGATTTATGAGGGTCTGGGTGTGAGATGCAAGAGGGAAAAAATGGTACCCAGGAAGATATCAAGTGTTTGGATAAAGGTTGATGTCCCTTAGTAGGGGAGGGGTGATACTTGGAGAAAGCACTTTTGGAAGGGGAATAAGAGTTAGGTTTTGATTGCATTAATTTTGGAAAGCCTTTTGGATATTCACATGGAGATGAAAGTAGGCAGTTAGACAAATAAGTGTAGAACTTAGGGAATGAGTAAGACTGGAAATGGAAATTTGGAAGTAATTGCTGTACAGCAGATTTTAAAAGGACAGCGTGAAATGGCCTCATGAGTGATTTCTTTTCATTCTTTGTGTGTGTGTGTGTGTGTGTGTGTGTGTGTGTGTGTGTGGTGCTGGGATTGAACCCAGGGGCATTCTACCTCTGAGCTACACCCCCAGCTTTTTTTATGTTTCGTTTTGAAACAGGGTCTTGCTAGGTTGCTGAGAGTCTCACTAAATTGCTGAGGCTGTCCTCAAACCTGTGATTCTCCTGTCTCAGCCTCCCAAGTACTGGGACTACAGGCGTGCACCACCATACTTGACTTTTGTGAGTGATTTCAATGGAGGAAAGATCCAGGGACTGAGACTTGGAGCACCACAGTGTTCTGAAACCGCCCTTGGTGTGACTGGGCAGATACACGCTTTGGTGGCTTCATGTTATTATTACACGGCAGCAGCATAGTAACCCGCATCTTTAGGGAAGACAGAGCTGGTTCCATAGAACAGGGACACAGACGATTCAGCAATCCCTCTTATGAAATGACCAGTATTCTTCAGAACCACCGGTTGTGGACAAGGAAAGACTGAGAAAGTGTCACAGATACATGGAGGGATACATGATGACTGAGGACCATGGAATATTCTGGATGGGATCCTGGAACTGAAAAGAGTGATTGATAGATAAACCGGTGAGATTTGAAAATGACAAAACACTTGTGGAGGTTAGTTAGTGGTAATGTACGGCCATTGGTTTCTCAGTGATGCCAAAGGCACCATGTTCATGCAAGTTGTCAGTATTAGGGAAAGCCAAGCAGAGGGTGCACGGGGACCCTCTGTACTTCCTTTGCAACTTGTCTATAAATCTAAAATTATTCCAAATAAAAATGTTGGCTTTTTTTTTTTAGATAAAGTGGACAGGGTTCAAAAATCGAAGATGAGAGAAGACTGAGGCTGCCTGCATTCTGACCAGAAAGAGGCTTCTTAAACACACATCGTGTGCTGGGCTCCATGCAAGGCACGCTACAGACATTTGCTTTAATTATTCCCTAATAATTTTGTTAGATTTGGAACATTCCTGATTTACATGAGAAGATGGAACCTTCAAGCAGCTAATTTTCCCAAGTTTATGAAATTTCAAAGAGGCAGAGCAGGAGCACAAACCCAGGTCAGTAAAACTCATACTCTTTTCTAGTGATTTTGCTTAATTTTCCTGGGAAGATTCAAAATGCTCTGAGGCCAGACGTGGTGGTGCACACTTGTAGTCCCAGTACTTGGGAGGCTGAGACCGGAGGATCCGGGTTCGTGGCCAGCCTCAGCTACTTAGTGAGGCCTCCGCAACTTAGTGAGACTCTGTTTCAAAATAAAGAATAAAAAATAGGGCTGGGGGTGTAGCTCAGAGGTAGAATGCCCCTGGGTTCAATCCCCAGTACCTCCAAAAAAATGCTTTGAGACACCAATAAAAGCTATGAAATGCCTATGTGCCAGAAAACACAGATAGACAAAGAGATTTCCTTACCCTGCCAGGAGAGTCATAGATGCCTAAAGACCTTCCATCGACTTCCAGGTAAGAACCCCTGTATTATGCCCCAATGTATCTGAGACCTCAATTAGACAAGAGAAGAACAGATGAGGTAAAATAGAATACAAAATAGTATATTTTAAAAATGTCTTTTGGTACAGTTTTTATAGAAAACTTAAACTCAGTTGGTGACAGAATTTTCAACGTATTTACTATTTCCGTCATTTTACACATAACAGAAAATGGAAGCCTTACCCAGGTCTCTCACGTCATCATCCTGGTAACACTCAGGAGAGAAAGTGGCCAGGGTGGGTATAAGTGCCCCCCAGGGGTCCTGGACCATGGCTATCTCTGCTACTTACATCCGGGGCCTTAGAAAAATACCTGGCCCAGTCATTATTTGGAGAGATGGCCCACAAGAAACACATAGAAGTATAACTGACTAGGCCGACAGCACCTGTATCAGGGGCACATGATGCCAACCTACCTGCATGCCAAGAACATTCGCTCCTTAATGAGCATCTCCAAGCACCACAGGGACACGTGTTCCAGGCCATGGGAACAATCTTTAGTGGCAAATTCAACCGCACTTGGCACAAAGCCAAGGTGTTACTCATGTGCCATTTCTCTGGTCTGCTGCCAAGACTCTGTAAGATGCAGGCGTCATTGAACACATGCTGTAGGCCCTGCCCACAGAAAAGCAGAGAGAGCCCTGTGAGACAGGTAGGAGAACAAATGTGGGAGGGAGGTGGGAAGAGAGTGAGAAAATTTACTTCCATGCCCAGACGTCTCCATCTCCATTTCCATTATTATCGACTCACGGAAGGAATCCCAAATTATTCCCCATTCTCAGGAAGAATTTACAGTCTTTACTCATTCGACTCATTTTAGCTGCCCTCACACCCAAAGACAAACAGGCAGATTCAATTTTCACCACCTGAAAAAAACCATAGAACAAACATTACAAACTGTCTCCCCACAAGACAAACTCAGCCCTTAGAGGTAGTTGGTTCTATGTGCATTTTCGTTCCTTTTTTAAAAATGATTTTGTTATGCTTTCCAAATATGACGCTCTCGAAACATTTCTTGTTTCCTCTGGTTTGTTGTGGTTCCCACTGAGCCCACTTTCTCTTTGTAGTCCTCACCCGAAGACAGGTGAGTGTGCCGCCCTGCTTAGGGAGGGCCAGCCCAGCCCTTCTCCTCCTGTTTGCTTTTCATAAATAAGGAAACCAAACTATTAAGGAAAAGAGATCATCACATATACACCTGGAACCTTCTGCTTTCCAGAGACAGGTGATTTTTGCTACGGCATCTTGACAAGGAGGTCATAAATCCTCATGGCCTTGTAAGAAAATGCTTAACTTTATGATTATATACATATATCACTACCGGGATCCATGTTGGATCCTGACTAAAACAATATCACATAATGCATGTCAATCTATGTCTGTATATAGAAACATGTTGCATAGCAATGTTTTGGTCAAGGATGGACTGTATATGTCATGGTAGTTCCATAACGTTATATCACCTCGTGACATCGTAGCCGTCTTAGTTTGTGTAAGTACATTCTATGTGTTCACACCATCATGAAATCACCCAACTGTACATGTTGCAGCGTGTATCCCCATCGTTAAGTGATGCCTGACTATATTTACATGTGTGTATGCATGAATATATATTTGAAGAATCTCTTTGTTGAAATAATTTCAGACAAAAGTGGGGCTGACAGTAGACTCATGCAGAAGCAGTCAGCTTTTGGCCGCTGGAGTCTCCTTCTTGCAGTGCTGTGCACTTACCTACCTCCCCTGCCGAAGATGCTCCAAGCTAACTATCCCTGAGTGGCTGGTCTTAAGAGTTTCGAGTTACATTTAGCTAAGCTCCTTGAGAGACCAATCCTTATGCCAGAGGAATGGGTCCCTAACATTGTTATTTATGGGCACAGGGTATGATAGAGGAGGAAAGGGTTTGGGCCTGTAATCCCTTCTCCCCCTCCTTAAACCATATGCCTGAGACTGGCAATGACTCTGGGACACAGACCATCAGGGTTATCTTTTCCCTATGATATCAAATTTTACAACTCAGCCTGAAGGATCACTTTATTTCAAGAAACAGATACTCACTCAAGCTGGCTTTGGCAATAAGGAATTTATTGGAAGGATGCAGGAAAATCTCATGAAACCTATTTAAAGAAATGCAGCTGGTCATCATGGGAACTGGAATGTCCCCCGCCAGTTTCATTTGGGGACCATTTGACCTCCCATTGCTGTTTCTCTCTTCAAGCCTATCCTATTCTCTCCCGTGGACTCTCATCCTCTTTAAGTCTCTCTTTTTTTCTGCTCCTCCAAACATTTGCAGATTTTATTCATAACTTACTATTTGTGATCCCAACTCCATATGGCCTCACAGCTCCAAGACCAGTATGGCAGGCACTTTCCCCACATCCTCATATTTTGAGTGAAAGAGACTGATTGGCTAAGCTTGAGTCAGGTGACCATCTCGGACCAGTCAGCTTTGACAATAGGGCAGGGTCAACTGAAATAAAGAGTATTGCTTAGACCAAAAGCTTCCATGAGAAGTAGGCTGAAGAACTGGGGGAAGGGCTGAGGTAGCAGCCCTGAGCCAAATTCTTTCACTCTCTGAGAGCCAAGGTAAGCTACAGGTCCAGGGCTGAGAGCTCCTCTCCCTGGCCCAGCCCGTGGCAGCCTCTATCTCAGAGCTACTAAGAGCATCCTGAAGCGAGGGAGAGCATGAGTTACCCAAACTCCTTTCCTTGTTCCTTCCAGACTTACAAGGTTAGGGATAGAGCATGCCTCCCCAGCACAGGAACCAGACATGGTTTTGGGAAACAATCTTTAGCATTCTCCACCTGTGGGGAAGCAAATGCACTCAGTCCTCTACAGGAAATTTCTTCCATAACTCTCCACCCTACTGGAGAAAGTGCCCTGGGATGAACTAAGTCAACGAGGGCTGGGAGGGAGCTGGGGGAGGCAGATCCTAGCTCGATTAGAGGGAGTGCAAGATGGCAGTGGGGGCCTGTGACCTGGTCCATCCCTGACCTTCCATGGTGGAGCTAGGTGAAGAGGAGGTTCCTGCAGGAGTGAAGGCCACCATGGCAGGCGCCTGAGGTCCCATCCTTCTCTATGTGTGTACTATTTTGTAAGTCGCACATTGAGTAAGCAGGTGTGACTGGTTAATCTCACTTAGCATAATGTTCACTAGGTCCATCCATTTTCCTGAAAATGACACTATTTTGTTCCACTGTGTAGTAGAATTCCATTGTGTGTATATCCCATAATTTTGTAATCCATTCACCCGTTGATGGACACCTAGGTTGGTTCCATAATTTGGCTATTGTGATTTGTGCAGCTATAAACATGAATATGCTTATATTACTATGATTTTCTGATTTCAGTCCCTAAAGGGGATACCTAGGAGTGGTATATAGCTGGATATATGTTTTTATTTTAAAACAGGGTCTTGCTAAGTTGCTGAGGCTGTCCTTGAACCTGCAATCCTCCTGCCTCAACCTCCTGAGTACCAGGATTACAGGTGTGTGCCACCACGCCTGGCTAAAACATATTTGATTTTTAAGTTTATTTATGTGCAACTTAAACCATCTTGAAGAACCAAGAGATATGTATTCAATACTTAGAAAATGCTGACTTAATTTCCTGTATGTATGTTCTTGCTGTTCAAAGAGATAATATCTGGGAGGTTGTAGCACTTTTTAAAACATGTATCTACAGGAGAATGTTACAGTGATGGTGATGGAAAGAATGGGCTGCCGAGAGCTCTGAAAACGTGGGTTGTCAGCCTAGGTGTCCATTAACAAATGGATGGATTCAGAAAATGTGGTATATACACACAAGGGAGTTTTACTCAGCCGTAAAGAAGAAGGAAATTCTGTCATTTGCTGGTAAATGGATGGCACTGGAGAGCATCGTGCTGAGTGAAATAAGCCAGACTCAGGAAGTCCAGGGTTGTGTGTTTTCTCTCATATATGAAACTAGAGAAAATAAAATGAGATAAATAAAAGAGGACCTCATGAAAATAGAAGAGTGACCAGTAAAGAAGAAGAAAGGAATGGGGAGGGGCAGGAAAGGTGGGTACTGGGGAATGACACTGACAGCTCTGTGCACGTGGCAGAGGGTTTTACGTTCTAATATTCTGCTCCACTTGGCCGGGGCTGGATGGCTGCCTACACAGTAGAAGCTGAGAATAGTCAATGGAGCCCCTTCCCCAAACACCTTCCTGCCTGTCCCAGAGTGCTGCCCTCCAGCCAGGCTTCGTTAGCTAAGCAAATACCCCAGTGGCACAGGGAGTGGGTGGGGTATAAAGCGTCTAGGATGTGACAGGAAAGGAAACATGAAACCACCAGAATTCACACACATACATTAGAAAGCGTAGGTCACAGTTTTGTTTGCTCTTTGGCCATGTCAGCACTGAAAATGTCATAGCAAAACAGAAATGAAAAGCAAAGAACTCGTAGAATGATCTGCCTTGTGTGTGTGTGTGTGTGTGTGTGTGTGTGTGTGTGTGTGTGTCCACACATGCACATGTGTATGCATTTATGTAGGAGAGGAAAGGCCAATATTTTGATGAGGGTAAACGACTCCCTAAAGTTCCACCATGTGCCCAACTTTGGGCTGAAACCATGAGAGCCCAAGATTTTAGCTCTTACATATTCAACCTGCACTTTTTGAAGACCTTCAGTCTGGAGAGTTCTAGACTGTTCGCTTTTAGCTCGAACATCAGCTGTTCTGGGGCCAACATCCCACATCAGCATTCTATTTTCTTTATTTTCCTTTCAGGCTGGTGGGGATCTCAAATATGAGTCCCAGTCTCCCACCCCCACCCATGAACACTTCCTAAGCACACAGAGTTGAGATTTCAAGGTGCTCTGAGAAAAGCTGACACAGTACTTTGGCAAAGGCTGCCTTAATCTCCCCATGAACTGCCTTGGTGGGATTTTATGGGTTTGAGCAGTGACTCACACCACAGCCTGTCTGCATTCCAGCTTCCCAAGAGCCCAAGACTCTTAGCAAAGAGAGGCTTTTAAAATACAATGTCATAGCCTGGCATGGTGGCACACACCTGTAATCCCAGTACTAAGGAGGATCGCAGGTTCAAGACCAACCTCAGCAACTTAGCAAAACCCTGTTTTGAATAAAAAATAAAATAGGGCTGAGGGTGTAGCTCAGACGTAGAATGCCCCTGGGTTCAATCCCCAGTACCACAAAAAATAGGAAAATAAATAAAATGTCATGATAGCCGCCCCCAACCCTATCTGGGGTCAACACCCCTTTGAGGACTTCCCATTGGTCCTCTGGGATAAAGACATGATGATCTGGTTCCAGCTACCACTGAAGTGACTCCATCCCTTACCAAGTCTGCCCTCAACCCTAATTTTCCAGCTTTATGGCTTCTTGCAGTTCTGACCCACCATCCTCCCTCCTGTGACCATTGGTCCTCCAGCTATGGTTGTCTCTCTTTGGGGTGCCTCTTCCCTCCCCTCCTGCCCCTCAGTCCACACCTACTTTTCTGTCAGGTTGCAGCTCAGCTTCAACTTCCTCTTTGCAAACTTTGATGATAGAAGGTTTAATCTCTCCTTTTAAGGCTCTCTCCTCAGAGCACTACATTTCTCTCTCTCCCTCCTCCTTTAGTCGGGATTTTCACTGCCTTTGTGTGATTAGACTATATTACAGGGCAAGTGACCTAAAGATATGAGCCACACCTTTCTTGATCACTGCTGTCCCTGGTGCCAATAACAATGTCTGCTACATGGTAGATCTTCCATACATAGCTGTTGTATGAATTGGATGAATAAAGAAAGGAATGATCAAATATTGACTGTTTAAGACAAGGCACTGACAAGCTCAGGATCAATAGAAATATAAAGGGAGACACAAAGAAGAGCTGCATACATAATCTTATATCCCATAATAAGCACATTTAAAGAGTAAGAAAGAAAGGGTGAATTTAATTTCAATAATAGAATTTAAATATCTGTATGTCTGTTTATGCCTATGTGTAGTATCATTTCAGCATGTAGTCAATATAAAGCAAATATTAATGATATTTTATTTTTCATATTAAATCTTTGAAAGCTGGTATGTATTTTAGACTTAGCAGCACTATTCGATTCTGACTGACCACGTCTCACATGTCCAGTAGTCACACTGGGCTGGTGGATGCCAGAGTGAATAACTGAACTGATGGGTGACCTTCACCAGGAAGTCAGTGGGGGCTCCCAAAACAGGCAGCGGCTATACCTTTGGAGCCTTCACAGGGGGTGACAAATTGGGTGCAGGGGCTAACACTGGTCTGCTGAGTATAGAGAACTCAGGGTCATTATCGTTTTGCATTTTTAAATTATTGGGGGGATCCAAAAAGAATATTTCATGATATATGAAAATTTAATGGTATTCAACTTTAGTGTCCATCAATAAAATTTTATTGAAATACAATAATACCCATTTATTTCCATATAGCCTATGGCTGCCCTGTGAGGCAACAGCAAAGTTAAGTAGGTACCTCCGGCCTTCAAAGCCTAAATTATTTGCTACCAGGCCGTTACAGATAAAGCTTGACAACCCTTAGGTTTGAGGTTGCCAGACAAAATATAAGATGCCCAGTTACATTTTTACGTCAGATAATCAACAAATAATTTTAGTGTGTCTTAAATAGAGCATGGAATATTCTTAAATTAAAATGTATTTGCTATATATCTGAAATTCAAAGTTAATTGGTTTTTTTCATATTTTTATTTGCAAATCTGGCAATACTACCTGGGCTAGAATATAACCAGTTGGTTCCAGTAAAGACCTATCAGTATCTCATTAACATAGAAGAGCAAGAGATACTGATTTAAAAAAAAAAGTAGCCAGGCTTGGTGAGGCACGCCTATAATCCTAGTACTTAGGAGGCTGAGACAGGAGGATTGCAGGTCTGTGGCCAGTCTCAGCAACTTAGCAAGGCTCTCAGCAACTAAGTGAGACCCTGATTGAAAATAATAAATAAAATCGGGCTGGGAGCGTAGTTCAGAGGTAGAACGCTCCTAGGTTCAATCCCCAGTCACACACACACACACACACACACACACACACACACACACACACACAGTGTGTGAGAGAAAGACCTCCATCTCTTAAATCAGCAGTGAGCATTTTGGAAGCCTTCACTTTAACTGCGAACTCAGTTCAAGGACACTTGGAGTGACAAAGACTGATTAAATAGTTATTGGGAAAATGACTTAAACTTTATTGTCCCAATGTTTAAAAAAATGAGACCAATCAGGCCTAAGTTGAAAAATCCCCCATAAGAAGCTTTCTTGTTTTATATTAAATATTTAGGGATACATTCTAGACACATGTTTTCAAGTGCATATGTGTATACTTTATTATTAGCTTTTAATTCTTTTTTTTTTTTTTTTTTTTTTTTTAGCTTTTAATTCTTTTCATACTCAATTTTGTATGTTTAAGATAGGAATCAGCATTCAGAAGTGGAAATCCAATTTCTAACCTTTACACAAGGAATAAAGGAGTCCACTTAAAAGAGCTTGGCTCTCAAATATCCTCCCAGAATAAATTAAACCAAGATCAAGGGTCACCTGCAAAAATTAATTTTGGCTTCCTCATGTGCCACTGAAAGCCATCCCTGCTCTCTCCTGGAGAAGCTGCACAGAAATGCTCCTCTCAGCCCAACACGAGGTGGCTTATGTAAGACACAGGTAGGTTCTCCATTACCGCCTGGGCCCTGGGCGTTAATATTTGATGCACTCCTCATCATCTCTGTTTGTGCAATTTGTCAACGCCCAACAGGTCCTCTGCCAGCTATGCATTAAAACTATTTTCAAAATATGTCATTGTCAGCCCTTGGCACACTCATTACTTATTAAGATAAGAGGCCGGATGAGGCAGGCAGGAGGTGGCTTGCTTACTTAAACGCACTTGACTCAACTGTGGGGAAATGGAGCAATCTAGAGGGGCATGGTTTGAAAGCTTTCGAGGGCCCCAGCCCCTCCACGGGGCAGACGGAGACACTGAGGCTCAGGGAGGGGAAGGGACTTGCCCAAGGTCACACAGAAGTTTTGTGGCAGAGCTGGAAACAAAACCTTCATTTATTCAGTTATTTATTCATTGGTTTGTGTATTTATTTGTTTTGTTGTATGCTGGGTTTTGTTATTAATGCATCTTCAGCCAACATTTAGATAAGTTTCCATTTATAGTTGGCCTTCTGTGTACATGGGGGATTGGTTCTAAGATCCGCACTGAGACCCAAATCCATGGATTTTCAAGTGCCTTACATAACAGAGCATAGTATTGGCATATAACCTCTATACATCCTCCCCTACACTTTATTTTTAATTTATCCTTTTATTTATTAGTACATTAGTTATCCATAAACATGGAATTCATTGTGGCATATTCGTATATGTACAGAGCTAACGGTCAGTTTCGTTCCCCAGTACCCACCTTTCCTGCCCCTCCCCCATTCCTTTCTTCTTCTTTACTGGTCACTCTTCTATTTTCATGAGGTCCTCTTTTATGTATCTTATTTTATTTTCTCTAGTTCCATATATGAGAGAAAACACACAACCCTTGACTTCCTGAGTCTGGCTTATTTCACTCAGCATGATGCTCTCCAGTGCCATCCATTTACCAGCAAATGACAGAATTTCCTTCTTCTTTACAGCTGAGTAAAACTCCCTTGTGTGTATATACCACATTTTCTGAATCCATCCATCGGTTAATGGACACCTAGGCTGACAACCCACGTTTTCAAAGCTCTCGGCAGCCCATTCTTTCCATCACCATCACTGTAACATTCTCCTATAGACACATGTTTTAAAAAGTGCTACAACCTCCCAGATATTATCTCTTTGAATAGCAAGAACATACATACAGGAAATTAAGTCAGCATTTTCTAAGTATTGAATACATATCTCTTGGTTCTTCAAGATGGTTTAAGTTGCACATAAATAAACTTAAAAATCAAATATGTTTTAGCCAGGCATGGTGGCACACACCTGTAATCCCGGTACTCGGGAGATTGAGGCACGAGGATTGCAGGTTCAAGGACAGCCTCAGCAACTTAGCAAGACCCTGTTTCAAAATAAAAACATATATCCAGCTATACCACTCCTGGGTATCTTTCTAAAGGGACTGAAATCAGAAAATCATAGTAATATATGCATATCCATGTTTATAGCAGCACAAATCACAATGGCCAAATTATAAACCAACCTAGGTGTCCATCAACAGGTGGAATGGATTACAAAATTATGGGATATACACACAATGGAATTCTACTCAGCAATAAAGAAGAACAAAATAGTGTCATTTTCAGGAAAATGGATGGACCTAGTGAACATTATGCTAAGTGAGATTAGTCAGTCATAGACAGTGAAGGGTCATATATTTTCTCTCATATGCAGAAGCTAGGGAGTAATCAGGATACCAGAGGGATTTCAGATAATGGAGGAGCAACTCCAGTGGGGCCAGGGAGGTGGTCTAAGAGAAGGGGGAGGAGGAGAGGGAGGATCAATGAAGGAATCACTTCCATCAAAGTTATGTACATATGTGAGAATACCAATGTCAATCTCAATACCCTGTATGCGGAAGGAGGGAGATGGAGAGAAAGCCGGGGAAAGCCCACCAAGTGCTGTGTGCATGTATGTCACTATCACTATGAACTACATTAAGATGTGAGACTTATGTAAATATAAAATATGAATATAAATATAATATAAATATAAAATATAAAATTTTATATAAAATAAAAAGGACTGGGGCATAGCTCAGAGGTATAATGCCCCTGGGATCAATCCCAAATACCCTCCCCAAGATCAAATAAAAACATATATCAAAGTTATGATTTGGGGAAGATGTGCCACAACCCCATGAATTTGTAAACGTTAGTACTTATATCAAAAGTAAGGTATAAATCAGGTGTTAATTTAAAATCAACTTATATATAGTCATTATACATCTCACATTCTCAATCATATTTAAATGTATCTTAGTTTTCATTACTTTTCCTAATCAACTTTGGTATTATAAAAATAGGCATTAGCACCCAGGACTGAAATTAAAATCCTCACACCACTCACGACAGAACTGGAGAGTATAGACATAGTTAAAAGAATGAAGGTAGTATGAGACGGGCCAATGTTTAACTAAGTCATAATGCTAAATGAAAGCTGATTAACCTAAGTTTTAGTGTTAGTTAAATTGCATAGTTCAAAATGCATAGTAGTAAGTTATAACTCTAATTTTTAATGTAATACCTGACAAAATGTAACGTATACAAAAACAGACAGTTTTAGACTCTAAACTCAGAATGGCCCATGTTCGGTGTCTCAGCCTTCCTTTAACTCCTCACTTCTCAGGCCCTGGTGCCCACATCCTTTCTGCCACAACCTGTGACTTAGTGTACTCTTAGGAAATACAAGCCAAGGTGCTCACACCGCTTTGGCTCAATACATTCACTACCTCCAACACAACTGCATTCAGATTGGAGGGCCAGGAGCCTGCTTCACTCAAGCCGGTGAAATGAAGCACTAATGGTGGAAATTCCAGGCATTATGTAGAAATAGGGAAAAATAATTGAGGGTCCAGCAGTCTGCAATATATGCCTAATTCCTTCAGTTCCAGGTCAATCGACACACAGTCTCTGGGCATTATCTTTTGGTGAGGTGATGGCGTCTGATAGAGGAGGCTTCAGAATCCACACGTTTTCTTAGTACAGACCTCAAGACCAAGAAAAAGAGTAAGAACTTTAGTTCTTTGCAGATACTCAGAAATGATTGATGATTTGAAGTTGTTGGGAAACAGTGTTACTCGTACCTTCAATTTAAGCATGCACAGAGTGCACGGTGTGAGCGGGACAGCTAAGCTTGTGTGCTTCGGGAGGTAAAGACCCTTGTCCATCTGGTCCCCCATCTTATGTGAAGCAGAGAAGCACGATGAAGACACACAATAAAAAATGTGTTCTAAGCTGGGTGCAGTGGTGCACGCCTGTAATCCCAGCTACTTGGGAAGCTGAGGCGGAGGATCGAAAGTTCAAGGCCAGCCTGGGCAATTTGGCAAGACACTGTCTTGAAATACAGTAAGAAAGGCTGGGGATGTAGCTCAATGTTAGAGTGCTCACCTAGCATGTACAAGGCCCTGGGTTCAATTCATGTCTGGGACAGGGTTCTCTAGATTAACAGAATACACAGAATGAGTATATTTGAAAAAAGGGATTTATCAGATGGGCTTACAGTTTGAAGCAATGTAGTCCCAGGTTCTGACTGCACGTGGAGGGTCAGAGGAACCAGTAGCTGGTCGAATGGTCTAAGAGCTGGAGTCTTAGGATCAGAGCAACCACTAATTCAGTCCCAGTCCAAGACGTAAAGATCAGGAAGCTCTTCGGAGAAACGATGGTGAAGTTTCAGTTTCAAGAGCTGGAGGCCGAGAAGATCAAGAAGCTCTTCGGAGAAAGGCGAAGCCGGCGGCTGACGATCTCAGGCAAGAGCAGATGCGTTTTCCTCAGAAAGAGTCGCACACACTCTACGCGGCCTCTTCCTCTTTTATCTAAGTCCGCACCTATCAGAATCCTGCTGCCTACATTCAGGGCAGGGCTTTCTGTTCAATCCGCTGTTACACACCCAAAATCACATAATCTTGGGTGTGTCATGATCAGGTCAAGTTGACAACCTAGATCAATCCATCACAATTCCCAACACTGAAAAAAAGTAATATTCAATAAATAAATGTTGAAAGATTGCCAGTGTTTTCTTTCATTAATTCACTAGTTAGTTAGTTAATTAAGCAAATCTGTTCGCAAGATTTAGGTCAGGCTCACCCATCCCATCCTACTCAAGACAACCGAGGGAGTGGTTGAAAATTGCAAGACTATCAGGTTTTACTTTGGACTCATCAATTGCGTGCACTTCTAATTTATCATGTGCTTCCCTGTGGATCACCTCATGGGACTTGCCTCTATAAAGCAAGTATGACAGTGACCGTCATTGGACGTGGATGGCACTGAATGTCAGACAAATCAAGCAGCTTGTTGCAGGTCACTCGGGTAGCAAGCAGTACAGGCAGGATAAAGACCTGGGTCTTTGTACCCAAATCCTGTTCTTTCCCTGGAAACCAAAGCTCCTGCCCTTTCACTTACTTATGAACTACCTGAAGATACATTACAATCCAGATTCTACTGCAGCAGCTCTAGAAAGGGACCGAAGACTCTGCAGTTCTACCTGCCTCCAGGTGATGTGGCAGCGGTGGCTGCTGGTCTATGGCCAGCTTTGAGTGGAGAGGCTGGAAGCTAGACCTTGCTGTCTCAAATGCCTCCAACAATGGACTTGCAACCACTGGAGCCTGGAGGAATAAGAACATTGAGCTTGACCCTGGATCTCCCTGGTGATAAAACCAACAAAACCTAACTCCTGCTGAGTTCAGCCACCTCCCCTACATCATGAGGGCATCTTAACCCTTAGGATTTCTACTACTCGAAGCAAGGCCCACTAGAATGGAAAGAACATGGCATTAGAGCTGGCTGATTTCAGGTTCAAATGGCAGCCCTGCTGATTCCATTTTGGAGGGATTAAATGGCCTCTGAAGCTCTGCGCTCAGAAAAAGTTCAGTTTGGAAAGTAGAAGTGGTGTTAACACTGTTTGAACAGATAGTAGAAAAGTTGAATGGCATGCAGTCTGCTCATTCCTCAAGATGATCTTCTCCAAGTTCTCATGAGTTGCCTTCATTTAACCCAAGAGAAGCCACCCCTGAGGCGTAAACAACACTGGACAATACATATATATATATATATATATATATATATATATATATATATATATGTATGTATACAAGGTCTCTGTACAGTTCATTTGATTTTTTAAAAAATTATTTACAAAATGTGCAGGCTCCTATGAGATACACAGTAGCTCCCCTTTATCCATGGTTTCTAAGGTTTCGGTCGACCATGGTCCCAAATATTAAATAGAAATTTCCAGAAATAAGACATTCATAAGTTTTAAATAACTTTTATTATAGTGTATTGTTATATTTTATAATTATTCCATTATATTATTGTTATCGTTTCTACTCTTTTACTGTGCCTAATTTATAAATTAAATTTGATCATAGGTATGTGTGTATAGGAAAAATAGTACAGTATATTTGGTTCAGTACTATCCAAGGTTGGGCATCCACAGGGGAGTGTTGGAATATAACTTCCATGGATAAGGGTAGACTACTGTAGTAACTTAGGAAGAAGATTCGGAATAAAGGGTAGAAACAAGCTATGTGTGCAGTTGTTCCTTATCAAATCAATGCAAGTGAAGATTCCTCAGCAGTGCCCAGGTGCTCTGTTTATCTCTTTCTGTTCACATTCAGAAAGCAGCTCTCCATGTTCCTTATTGTCAAATGTACCGTTCCTGGTTAATTTCAAATCTCTGCTGAAAGAGAAAGGTCAGAGGACTGTCACTCTCCCCAGTGCAGTGGCTCCTTCCCTCCTGATTGCATGGAAACAGTATAGATCTTTGCCCAGCTGCTGTCTCTAGTTACAACATTCTAGTAACAGCTGGTCACAGCATTCCTCATGAGGCTGCATCACCCATGCCACACACCCGCCACCAGGAATACTGGCTTCCAGTGACTGTCTCAGAGGTAGTTACTGAACTTTGTCAATGATGACTACATATGCAAATCTTACCCAAAGTATGCAGAAAAAAGTCTGCAATAACTATTGATTCCGAGTATATAAAAATTTTGTTCCAAATTTTAAGAGTAAAAAGAAAACAACACATCTTCCAATCACATCTTCTCTGGAACTCTATGGATTGTAATCGCTACATTTCTAAAATGTGATCACTACCCCCTGCCTGCCACGTCACTACCACAGGGAGGGTAGATATCATAGTTCATCTTCTGTTGCTAAAACACAATACCACAGACTGGGTAAATTATAAAGCAAAGGGATATTTTTGACTCACAGTTCTGATCCAGGGTTAAGAGGCTGCATCTGGTGATGGTTTTCTTATTGGAAGAGCTCCAAGGTGGTGAGAAGTAAAGATAGTAGGATTAAACTCCAACACTAGTTTTTTGGGGGATGAACCTTATTTAAATCATAGCAGGAGGTGGAGGTCTATGGCACAAAGGTCTATAGCAGAGGTGGACGGCACGAAGCATGGCCAGCCTTTGTGTGGGGCAGCTTAAGAATGGCCTGGGAGGGCATGACTTTGTGACATTCATTTGAGGCAAGAGAGGATATGGGAGGTCTCTATGGTGATGCTGAGCAACAGTCTAGTGAGCCCTTGGAGGGTATAGGTGTGCCACCCTGACACCTGCTGGGGAAACTGTGAAGTGGCTGGAGTGACCAACCTGAGGGTCAGGCTTGGGGGGCTGCCATCTCTGGGAGCTGTGGACCTGAGAGGGCACTGCAGTGGGAACAGGGACAGTAGAGAATCTGTGAATGGCCCACCTGGTGGCTAAGCCCAAGGGTGTGTGGTGGAGTGTTGGTTGCGAGAGCTGCACTATCCTATACCTTATGTGAGAGTTACCCCAAATCAGGTGTCAACACCCTCCTGGTGCAGGATCTTATGTGATCCTATGAAACCAATTCCATGCCACAGTGGGAACTTCCTTCCTGGCCCTCTCCCTGGAAGGAGGGCAGGCGGCACTCAAAGGCTAGTGTTTATGAAACACCTGTCATTAACAGCCACTGCGCCAAGCACCTCACATGACTCCCTTCATTTAATTCTCCCGACCCCCCTAGAGGTGTGACCATTTGCCCCGTTTTACAGATAAGAAAGCTGAGCTCAGTTTTAATTAATTCCCCAAAGTCACACAGCTAATAAATGAAATGATATAGTAAAGACTAGAACAGAGCTTTGCCTATGTCTTAACTCCTGTTTAATTGTTTATTATTGCTTTGTTTATTTTGTATTTTTTATAAAACTAATAAAAAGTAGAGTTCTAACTCCTTTAGAGTACCTGGTTCACTGGAAGCATATATTTGGAATATAGTTTTAGTAGGGATAGTATATATAATGTGGGAAGAAGAGAGAGAAAGAGACTGAGAGGTGATCAGAAAGGTTGAGTTTTGATAAAGGGTTGGGATTTTGGAGAGAAGATATTTGGGAATATTCACAAGAAAAAAATAAGATTTTTTTAAAGGGAGAATTTCTAAGGAAAAAATGACTTTGCCTGGGTTCATCAGTGTGGGCTATAGAGGGCAATGGAACGTGGACAGTGTGGTGAGACGGAAAGGAGCACTGCGCAGGGAGTGGCAGCCCGGCCCTCCCACCTGGGGGAAGTCGCTTGGCCACGGCTCCTTCTTAAAATGAGGACAGTTATCTGTGCAGCTCACAGGAAGTTAAGTAGTCTCAGCATCACTCTGAACATGATATGATGTTTTATAAAGTCTTAGTCTAATAACCTAAATATACCAAAAGTTGTTTTTTGCTGGTCTCATTAAGAGATGGCAGCCGGGCGTGGTGGCGCACGCTTGTAATCCCAGTACTTTGGGAGGCGGAGACCGGAGGATCCGGGTTCGCGGCCAGTCTCAGCTCTCTCGCTCTGTCTCTGTCTCTCTCCCTGTCTCTCTCTCTCTCTCTCTCTCTCTCTCTCTCTCTCTCT
>PVJS01020284.1:0-32774 GCA_004027185.1 Glis glis
TGTGTGTGTCTTGGGGGAGACGTTTGTTGTCCGGGGTGTGTGTGTGTGTGTGTGTGTGTGTGTCAGGGGAGACGTTTGCTGTCCGGGTTTCTGTTGTGGAAACAGCTGGGTCAGGCACCTTTGGGCCATCTCCCCCTTCCACGTTCCCATTTCTAGGATGAAACTCCTTTCTCCGGCCGGTGGGGAGGTCGGTGAGCGTCACGCCTGGATTCAGGAGACTTTGCATCGCCTCCACCCCCTTCCCGTCCTCTTCCCCAACACCCTTATCACCCCTGGTCCCCCTCAGCGGAGTCTACGACCACTCCGCTCTCCTGCTCGGTGGCACGGCGTCGTTCTCTGGTCGCAGAACCTGCGGCGGCGGAGGAGGTTCTGCGCGAGTGTGGCCACGCTCCGGAGGAGAGCTGGTGCAGGGTGGGGGCGCGCAGGTCCGCGCTCAGCACCCTGTCTCCCGCGCCCCTCCACAGTGCCACGCTGCTCGCGATCGGCGGCTCCCTCGGGTCGGGCTCGGGCGCAGGGCGGGCGCGGAGCCGGGGCTGCGGCGCCGCGCGGGGTCCCGCCGCTCGGGAGCGCCGGGCGTGAGCGCGCCCCGCCGAGGCCGGGCGGGCGGAGCTGCGGGCGGCGGGCCGGCCGGCGGGCGGGGCGAGCGGCGGGCGGGGCGAGGCGGGAGGCGCGGGCTGCGTCTCCCCAGCATCTGCCGCGGCCGCGAGCGCCCGGAGCCGGGACGGATCGCCGCCCGACCGCCTGGCGCACGGACGCGGCGCGCTTTGTGCTCGGGCGGCAGCCTCGGCGCTCGGCGTGCGGCGCGGCTCCCCGGCGAGCCGGCCCCGCTCCGCGGCCTGGGCGCGAGGGCGGAGTGCGGAGCCGCTGTCCGCCGCCGGCTGCCCGCGCCCGAGCCGGTCCCCGCGCCCGCCCGCCCCAGCTCCTCCGGCTGCTCCGCGCGAGCCACGGTGCTCCGGGGCGCCAACTCGGGCTGCCGGGGCAAGTGTCTTCATGAACCCAGAGGATGTCCGGGAAGCACTACAAGGGTCCTGAAGTCAGTTGTTGCATAAAATACTTCATTTTTGGCTTCAATGTCATATTTTGGGTAAGTTGGAGCGCTCCTGGGATTTCAACTATTGTGGCCGATCGATTGGCGACGATCTCCCCCCACGTTGCTCGCTGCCTTTACTTTTCGCAGCCCCGCAGGCGCTTGCCGGAGCCGGCGAGAGGCGTCTGCCTTCCACCTTTGCTGCTCGCGCGTCGGAGGGAGAAACATTTAATCCTTTCTAGGAATGGGAGGAGGTAAAGAGAAAAACCGAGCCGGAAAGGGGGCACCCGGGCCTTGGGGTGGCTTTTTAAGGGACGAATAGCAGGGATGCAGATGAAAGAAAGGCTCGGCAGTTTGAGAAACGAGCAGCCACACGGATTAGATTTGCTCCCCGTGGGATATGGATGTTGGGCAAAGCGTGGTGTCATAATAGGGCAGGCTAATCGGGCAGAGCCGACCCTGAGGTCCACCTTCTAACAAGGATCTGATTGGACGAGGGCTTGGCTCCGTGTTGCCGCGGCTGGTCTGTGCCAGGCTCAGCGTGTATCTCTTGCACCATCTCGGGCTTTGTGTAGGATGCAGATGCCGTGGTATATGGTTCTGTAATGTGCACGTAAATAACGCTTCGTGCACGCTCTTCCCCTTCAGCTGAAAAGCGCTCCCTTTGCATAATGGACCGGCCAAGTGGGGGTGTGGGGTGGAGGGATTTATTTCTATATATATCATTGTCAGGATAATAACAAGTCACCATCAACATATGTTTCAGCGTGCTCGTGCCTCACGTCCCCTTTTCCGTAAGGAGTGACACCGAGCCGGCCGGTTTGGTTTTAGGGAACCCTTGGGGAAATGCAGAGGGGAAGAAGGTGCGCGAGACATGTTTTACTGGAGCACCGAGAGAACAGATGCTTGAGCACAAGATTCAAACCGTGATCACCCTCCAGTGTGCTCGGCGTCTATTGTAATTAGGCTGGGACCCTACTCTTTTGTTTTGTTTTGATTCTTTTCAGCGATCTCCTCCAAACGGGTTCAGCAAACAGACAAAGAGTTCTCTAGGACAAGGGGAAAACGGTGGTTGGAAGAACATGCTATTTTCCTTCCCCATCTCTTCCCATCCCATCCTCTTCCTCGCTGGGCACCCCTCCCCTTGGACAGTAAAGATGGTGGCTGGCTGGGGGTTCTCCAAGTTGCTGTTCAGTGTAAGGTAAACAGTGATCCAACTGCAGGATCAATAATAATTCCAGCAGTGTGAACACAGGGTGTATTTATTTGGATCTCCTTTAATTTTGACTGGTTGCTATAAATATATACCTCTCTGAGACTAGTTGTCAATGCAGCTCTTTATATTCTTTTTTTCTGCCACACTTGTTTTATTTTTCTGTAGGAGTATCTTGCATTGGTTATATATATTTTGTGAAAGGAAATGGAACTACTTTGTGTCAGCATGTCATCTGTCCTCAGGACTGATAAAGATTAATGAGGGGGACATGTGGGCAGTTTTTTTTGAGGGGGGTGTCAAGGACTGTGCACATGGTTCCTGAGAGCAGGCCCCCACCCCCATCAAACGTTGTTGCAAAAATAGCTAGAATCAATTATGGCACCTTCTTTCTGGAAATGTTTAAAAGTGGTAGGTAATCATATTTCTGAGTACAGTATTCTGATTTTATTGAAGCTTGAAACTTGTTTACTTTGAGAGGCAAAGACTGCAGAATCAAGCCAGCCTTGCTGGGGCAGGGAGTCCAGGCCTCTTGATTCCGCTTGAACACTTCCAAAAGTTGCACATTTCAGCTACCAAGCAACAAAAAGCACCCAGGGGCTTTCTCTGCAGTTTCATAGCAGGGAGTGAAAAGGAAATAAAAGGATTTGGGCCGGTTTCCCTGACAGTTTGGTGTAATTTTGTAGAGAGCACAGAGGCAAATTTAGCTCTTTCTCTGGATTAGGTTGCAGCAAAACCCCTAGAATTGTGCAGAGCTTCAAAGAATTACAGAGAGAGTTCCAGCTTGCATGGAGAGTTCCAGAATAGAGCCACATCTTGTCTGATTTCGAAGGTCTTCAGGTGGGTGGGAGGGAGTTTTGTAGGGAGCCTGAAAGCAGACTGAGGGTGTGTAACTAAACCAGCAGGCTCAGGCAGAATCATTAAGTAGGTGCCTACTTATGAGGGCCCTTGCTTTCTACACACCCTCCCCCTCCTTTCTGTGCCCAAAACCTTTCTCTCATCTACCCCCTCATACCTCTTCTCTGCTTTCCTGCTCTCTGTTCCAAAATTATCCCATATTTAATAAAATTATCCCATATTTCCCAGTTTATTAGGGTCATGGTCTCTAGTGATGATCAACAGGAAGTCACCCATGTTTTTTGATTAAAGCAATTCAGACTAAGATGTTAGTGACTGAAGAGCTGGGGTTACTAACTCATCAGCCTACTTCAGAAAGTTGTACACATCTGTTCTTTACAGAGTCACCAACCTATCTGTGATCATTAGAAATAGCAGACTCAATACTGCTCCTATACAACTGTGAAGAGACTGCTGACAGAGACCATGGTTTCCTAATCTTTCATTTTCACAATGACACACTAGAATAAATTTGAAAGACACTGAAGACATTTGGAAGTATATTCTGGTAAAATAAAATTGAGCAGATATGGCACCCGCACTGACAGTTGGTTCTCTTACTAATCAGCAGTTTGACTGTTAATTAACTGCCCTGGGCCTCAGTTTTCAGCTGTTAAAATGAAGGGGTTGTTTGAATTGTAAAGTTCTTTCCAGCTCTGACAAAGAATGAGGCTGTTGAATTCTAATATGTGGGTGAAGAAAAATACTAGAGATGAGCACTAATATATATTGGAAATAGCATATACTGGGACACTTGTTAAGATATAGACTTTTACTGAGACTTGGTTGAAGACCAGTCTTATTACTTTAATTTCTTCTTCAAAGATCCTTTCATTAAAAAAAAAAAAATAACTTGCTAGGCGTGGTGGCGCACGCTTGTAATCCCAGTACTTGGGAGGCTGAGACTGGAGGATCCGGGTTTGTGGCCAGCCTCAGCTACTTAGTGAGGCCCTCTGCAACTTAGTGAGACCCTGTTTCAAAATAAAGAATTAAAAAATAGGGCTGGGGGTGTAGCTTAGAGGTAGAATGCCCCTGGGTTCAATCCCCAGTACCGCAAAAAACAACAAACAAACAAACAAAAAAAACCTTTCACTACTTTCCTTCCTTCTAGCCTGTTCAGGTATTGGTATGGTATGCATCCTTTCCTTTACCCACTGTGAATCTTAAATGCAGTCCTGTGAGTCATTAAATATATTTTTATTACTGGAATTACAGTTTCATGTGCTAAATCTGAATCTTTTATATAACAGTTGTAATGATACTCTGAGTAACAAAGTCAACATCTTGTACAGATTCCTTTCTCATTAGTTATTGCAGGGTGGTAGGGAAAACCTTGTTTTCCCTTTTACATATTGGAACAACTCAAGACTGAGGGAATTGATTTTATCGATAGTGTCACCATACTAGGACATTTCTCAGAAAACCCTGAGATGCTTTGAGGTGGGGGAAGGAGGAGAAGGGGGTTTTGTTTTAAGGTCAATCTTCTTGGGTACTGAATGTCTACATCTCATCACTGACCATTAATAGATCTTTTGCTTTGGACCTTGGCTTTGATACTTAACTGTTTTTAGGCAAGCAAATTAATCTCAATATTCTAGTTATTTATTGCTACATAACAGCCTCAAGACTTAGTGGCTGAAAACAAAACTTAATTATTAAAGCTCACAGTTCTGGGGTTTGGCTGGGCTTGCTCCTGTGGGCCAGTCTCACTTGGGGTCTCTGGTGCGTTTGCAGTGAGCTGAGGCGGGGGCTGGATGGAGTTCTCTGGAGGCTCCCTGGGGTGGGATGCTCAAGATGGTGCTCTTACAGGGCTGGTACCTGGTGCTGTCTGAGGGCTCAGCCAGAGTTGTTGGCTAGAGCACTCACAGATCACTTCTTCCTGTCTCTGAGGCTGGAAGAAGCAGCTTCCAGCCAGTTAAATGTTCCCTGGAATGGCCACAGTGTCACTTCATCTATCCCACTGGTTGAAGTACTCAGGGAGCTTGCTCACTTTCAAAGGGTGAAGAAATAGAGTCCTCCTTCAATGGGGAAATGTCAGGGTCACATTGCAGAAGGTCATATAGGTCATGTAGGTTGCAGCCACTTGTGGAAAACACAGTCTGTTTCACTGAGCCTTAATTTCTTATTTGTAAAGGAAAGATAACATTATGTAATTGAATTATAGTTTCAAGGGTTCACTAAAATAATGTAATACTCAACCCATTGTCTCAATATTTAACAAATGGTGAATGTCGTTATTGTCTCTAGATACCATACCAGTTCCATCCTGGGCTACAGAACTTCTAGAATGTCTTAGCCTGGTACTTTGGCTTCATTACTACCAAGTGATGATAATGCCCTTGAGATGAGGCAAAAGGATTCAACAGATTTTTATTATGATTTATTAGAAAAAACCTCATAGATCAGTGGAAGCCTTGAATGACTTAGAAGAAAGTTGATGGCAGAACCTGGCATCTAATTTGCTTCCACAGGGCTTAAATTCAGAGAGGAGGTAGATTTAGGGAACCTTGGGGGGTATCAAGTAGGAAGCCTTATCTTATGATTCACTATAAATTGCAAGATGTTCTGGAATGATGATACATCAGCAGTTTATAAGTCATAATTTTTGTTTTAATTTGCTAGACATCTGTTAGCTTGGATGGCAACCATATGGGAGTCTAAATTGCCTTTTGAATTACAGGGAGATGGTAGGAAAAAAGCTAAATATGGTTATGGAAGTGTCTTGTGGGAAAAGTGTAAGAAAGGTAGACAGACCTCAGCAGGGAAAGTAACTGAGCATTGACTGGTTTGTGCTGGCCACTCACCCTGTGAGTCTGTGCGAAAGCGCGGAAGCATTCTCTTGATGATATTACTTGAAGATTGAAATGAAGCCGAAGGGAAAAGTTGGAAAACCAAATAATATTCTGCCCACCATAAAACTGCTAAGGGCAGCTCATTTAAGTGGATCACTCTGTTTTAATATTCACAATAGGTAGTCTGTGGAAGAGGTGAAAGCAATGTGTTGTTTTTCTTTTTTTGTTTATTTTGTCTCAATATAGCCTAACCATGTTGCCCAGGTTGACCTTGAACTCCTGAGTTCAAACTTCCCAAGTAGCTGAGACTATAGCCACGCGCCACCATGCCTGGTGCAATGTGCGTTTTTAAGAGAACTTTATAATTATGATGTCTTTCTTCTAAGCATCTCACAGCGTCTTACATGCATATTATGATATCATTGTAACCAATAAAAAATTGGAGCACAGAGGTGTGGAGTGACTTTCATGGTGTTGAAGAGACTGCCAGGGTTCACTTTTGGAGTGTTAAGTCTCTTTCGTAACTATAGCCCCAGCATCTCGGTTTGAAACTTATTTTAGAAGATGCTTGTTATTCTAAAATAAAACATCAAGTAAGTCATTTACATCTGTTCATAATTGAAAAGTGATAAAGTTTTTGCATATGCCACAATTAACACCACCCACAAGCCTGAAAAAGTTGGGATGAAAATGTTCTTAAAGATTATGATAGAAAAATGAATTATTATGTAGTCTATTGAAAATTCATAAGTGAAAATTTGAGTATTGAAGATGATATTCTTGAGTCACATGTTTCTACACGCAACACTGATGACTGTCCTGTTTTTTTTTTTTTTTGGCGGTGCTAGGGACTGACTGTCTTAAAATTTCGAAGTTCAGACTTCTGAATCATCATACTCCATTAGATTATAAGGGCCTCCTGTGTGGGGTCTGTCTCCATCATTTCTACAAGCCTAGTGTGTCACACATTGTCTGAAACACAGTGAGTGTTTAATAAATGTTTGTGGAATGAACAAGTTACAGAGTCATTGGGAAGTACATAGGAATCATCGCTAACTTTCTAGTTCAGGGAAGCATTTTCCTCTATAATATCTTACCAGCCTCTTAACGATGAGTCTGTTTTGGGACTATTTTAATCATTAGAGCATTTCATTAATCCTCAGACTAGATATAATCTGTCTTCTTGTAATTCCCATCTTAATTTACTGTTGATTTTTATTTTTTACTTTGAAGCAAATCTCAAACCTATGGAAAAATTGCAAGTGGTGCAACCAGCTTATTTTTATCGTGAACCATTTGAGACAGTTGTTGGCATGATGGCTCTCACACAAACACTTCAATGTATATTTCCTCTAAACTAGGATATTCTAGATAACCGCAGTACCACCATCAGCCAGGAAATTACACTGATACATTACCACCATCCAATCCTTAGACCTCATTCAAGTTGTTCCAATAATGTCTTTTTAAGCAAAGGGATCCAGGTCAGACCCACACATCATATTTAGCTGTCTTTTTAGTCTCTTTCAGTCCTTCGCTATCATGATCTTGACACTTTTGGAGATTGTAAGGCAGTTACTGTGTAGAATGCCTTCAGTTTGGGTTCGTCTGCCATTTCCTCAGCTTTGGATTGAGGCTGTGCGTGAGTGACGGGGAGAGTCCAACAGGATGCTGTGTTCTCACAGTATCCTGGCAGGTGGCACTGGTGTCTGCTGTCCCATTGCTGAGAATGGCCACTTGATTGGGCATTCTCTGCCAAGCTTCTCTACCATAAAGTTCCATTTGTTCCTCTGTAATTTATGTACATTTGGTGGCAGATTACTTTGGAACTATGTAAATTCTTGTCAGAATTTCAATTGATTAGTTTACCTCAGTAAGAACTTACCTCCTTTTGTATGTGTTTCATCGGTTACTCTCATTATTTACTTTGATGTTTAAACTGGCCCCAGTCTTGGCCACTGGCAGTCCTTTCATGCTGCTGGTGACCTTTGAGCTCCCGTCAGTCTCAGTACCTCAGTGCTTTCAAGCTCCTCTTGTGACTGACCTGTGTCATCTTTTGTATCAGTCATTTCTCCAAGCAGCTTTGTTTCCTTTTGGTGGAGAATGGTGTTTAGAAGCCAAGGTTTGGTTGCTTGGTGTGCTCATTGCTAGCAGGGTGTCAGTACTCCTGGGTCTTCTTAGTGAATGGAACTGTGGACACATTAACATTTGTATTTATTTCTTTATCTGTATTTCTAAAAAACCATGAATTAACAATGATACCTCAAATTTTTATCTGATGTCACAGGGTTTAGTCTTTTTCCCTTTCTGTATTTATACCTGCTGCCTTTGACAGTGGGTTTCTTAATGTAGTTATTTGATAAACCTCTCCATATGTTACTCGTCTCCAGCTACTGCCACTGCCCTTCCTTGTGTAGTAGCCGTTCTTACCTGCCAGTGCTCCAGCATCCTGAACCACAACCTCCAAACTCCCATGTGGACACCCTTCTCACTCTGATACCCTGCCCTGGGCTTCTTCAGCATCCCTCCCCTATATATTCCTGCACTGAGCCATGTCTTACTTGGTCCCAGCAAAAGACTTATCTACCTTCCCTGTTGTCCTTCATAATTAAAAAAAATAGCCATTATGTCATTTCTAAACCTTATGTTTTCCCTAAGAGTTACTAGTTCATCCGTAGGTTTGATGTACCATTTCCAGATAGTGCTTTGTCCCAGTTGTGGAGCTCTGCTCGTGGTCCCATTTGGATTCACCTCCATTGATGTAGCAACCAGAATGGAACACACCTTTCACAAGTTGTTCCAGCCATCCAGAGAGCAGCGGGCTGTTATTTCATTCATTCTCTAGGCAGAGCTGGGCCTGGAGGCAGAAGGCTCTGCTATTGCTGGGACTTGACTTTAGTAAGTTACTCTTGCAGATTAGAGAACAACTCTTAGTTGTTCATCTTGAACACTGGGAAAACAACTTTTCGTGGAGTGGTTATCCAGTCTTAAATGACATCATACATGTGAACATGCTTTGTAAAAGTTAAATCTCTCAATGTAAATATTAGTTATTAACCCAGGCTAAACTGCACATGCTTTTCCTGGCAGTCAAGGAACATTGTTGGCTCTGGTTAAATTTCTAGTGAAATAAAACCTTTACCTCTTTTTCAAGTGAAGTTCAGTTAAGTCCATCCCCCTAGGTTAAGTGTTAACCAGAATCTTAAACTTCCAGTTAATAATTTGAATTCAGATTTAGTACTGCATATGTCTCCGATTTTTTTTTTTTTGCGGTACCAGAGATTGAACCTAGGGGCATTCTACCTCCAGGATACACCCCCAGCCCTATTTTTTATTCTTTATTTTGAAACAGGGTCTCACTAAGTTGCGGAGGGCTTCACTAAGTAGCTTAGGCTGGCCACAAACCTGGATCCTCCGGTCTCAGTCTCTCAAGTACTGGGATTACAAGCGTGCGCCACCATGCCTAGCTATATGTCTCCAATTTAAATGTATTATTCTGGCCCAGAGATTTTCAAACTGTGTTAGCAGCAATCTTAGGCTTTCTTGAGGAGTATGTGTGTGTGTGTGTGGGAGGAGTCCACGTGGGGGAGGCTGAGCAGGTACATCTCTGATCTCTTTTTCCTCCAGAGATGATTAGCCATTACTTTGGTATTTTTGGATACCATGAAGGACTTTGTTGGGAAAAGGGCATGTTAGTCAGCTTTTTGTCACTGTGACAAAATGCATGTACTAATTAACTTAAAATGAAGAAAGGTTTATTTTGGCTCAGTTTTGGAGGTTTTAGTCCATGGTCACTTGGCTCTGTTGCTCTGGGCCTGTGGTGACACAGTCCATCATGGTGAGAGTGCATGGCAGAGGCAGCTGCTCACTTCTTGGTGGCCAGGAAGTAAAAAGAGACCGGGAAAGGGGCTGGGTTCCCAACACCCCCTTCAAGGGTACCCCCTAGGGACCTAACTTCCTCTAAGGAGGCCGCGCCTCTTAAAGGTTCTGCTACCTCCCAGTAGTGTCATACTGGGTGGTAAAGGTTTGGATGGTGACCAAACCTTTAATAAATGAGTGTTCAGGGGACCCTTCTAAACCATAGCAAAGGTTCCTGCTAGGAAGATAGAAAGGGAAGGATGGAGTGAGGAAGGGAGGAAGGAAGGAAGACCATTTTAGCCTTGAGATATTTTTGAATCTTGATGGCTAAGGTATATTTTAAAAAAAATTTCTACTTGCCTGGTGTGGTGGTGCACACCTGTAATCTAGTGCTTGGGAAGCTGAGACAGAAGGATCAAAAGTTTGAGGCCAGTCTCAGCAACTTAGTGAGACCCTGTCTCAAAACTAAACATAAATAAATAAATAAATAATAAATAATAAAGGGCTGGAGTGTAGCTCAGTGATAGAATGCCCTTGGATTCAATCTCCACTAATACACACACACACACACACACACACACACACACACACACAACTGCTTGTAAGGGTTTTTGTTTTTTAACTGTTTTCATGCATGAGAAAGTCCCTCTCAGTAACTTGGGGTGACTTCTGTAGGACTAGTTGGTATTTTTCCCCTTTGTAGATATAGTAGTAAGTTAGCAAACCTCAGTCCTCCCATTGGGGATCTGATCCAATAGGTCCATGTAGGATGGAATTAGTAAAATTAGTATATATATTCCTAAAATCCTGCAGGTGATCGTGGTGCCCAGCCAAGGTTGAGAAGCTTTGGCTTGTTTTTCTTGGGAAGCTGTGGCTTTTGCCGCTCACTGTTCTCTGGAGGGGACATGTGTGGTGGAGAGTGTGGCCAAAAGGTGACTGATTTCACTAGCACAGGAGGCTGCTGCTCTTTGTTTACAAGAAAAAAAATGGCCTATTTAATTCCTCATGGAATTTTTTTTATTAATCTAAAAGTGCTAGTTTATTTTTAAAACTGAGAGCCCTAAAATCAAGGTGAGAAAATTTCTTTAAAGAGAACTTCTTGTGCTGCAATTAATGTGCCAATGATTAGCATCATATAGAGATAGTCATTCCTTTGATAGGCACAATGAAGAGCAAGACTTTTTGTCTCTCTGCCCTGGTCATCCTGCCTGCTCTGCCCACTTCATTGTAGTGGACCTGGTCTAACCATGGACCCTGGATTCATTAATTTATTTATTTGTGCTACTGGGGATTGAGCCCAGGGCCTTATACATGCAAGGCAAGCACTCTACCACTGTGCAATATCCCCAGAGCTTTTTAAATTTTATTTTGAGACAGAGTCTCACTAAGTTGTCCAGACTGGCCTCGAACTTGCCTCAGCCTCCCAAGTAGCTGGGATTATAGGCATGTGCCAGTGCACTGGCTAGCACTGAACTCATTAGACAGCAAACTATCCTCCTCTTCAAAAATCAATCTCCCTGCCCCCTGTTGCTCTTCCTTTCAGCCTCACTTTCCCTGGGCTTCCTCCCTGACCCCAGCCCTGGCTGTACTCCCTCTGCGGGTGGGGGTGGGGTGGCTTTCTGTAGCTTGTCATTAACTCTGCTGTAACACTATGGATGAGACACTTCTTTTCCCAGATCCAAATTTGCAGCAGTATCACAAAGGCAGGTGGCAGTAAAGCAAGCACTGATATTTGTCAGTTTTCTATCAAAAGAAGTTTCAAGGTACAATATTTAGGATATGCGTGAGTTTTCCCATTATTTTCTTCTCTCTCTCCCTTTCTCTCACTTTCTCTCCCTTTCCTTGCTTCCTGCCCTCCCCTTTTAAAAAAAATTGGATATTTGATTATAACTGGGTTTCTAAAGTGGAAATTTGTTGAAAGAGACAAAATTTTGAATTAAAAAATATATATGATTTTGTGGGGGGGCGTGGGTGTGCATGCATGCATGATGTACATGTGGGTGAGTGCTCATGTGTGCATGTGTATACTACTGGGGATTTAACCCAGGGACATTCTACCTCCAAGCTACACCCCCAGCCCTTTTTATTTTCTTATTTTGAAACAGGGTCTCACTAGGATGTTGAGGCTGGTCTCGAACCTGTGATGCTCCTGTCTCAGCCTCCCAAGTACTGGGATTACAGGCGTGGGCCACCATGCCCAGCTAAAAATCTATACTTTTTTTTATCTTCTGAGACATTTTACTGAGGCTAGCACCACTCCTAAAAAACAAAACAAAACAAAAACAAAACCAGAATGGCGTATAAGCCCTATGATTATCCTTGTGATATTTTCCATATGTACATAAAGGATTGTTAATTATGAATTATAAGGTATAATTTTTAAGTAATATAACCACCAAGCTCAGTAACAAAATTGTGTTTGGAAATGGATGGCAAAACATTTTGGCTCCCCTCCTTTGAAAAGGCATAGTGGTGTTCTATACCTCTTCCAGCTACTGTTTACTATTTAGATATGTATAATAAGACATAGGGCTCTTTTACTTGTCAAATTTTTTTTTCCTAAATTATACTTGGCACTAAGGCTTGAATTTCTAAAAATCTGGAGGGAACAGCTGGTGCTCTAATAAATATTCAGGCCAGCTATTTTAATGCTTTGTAGTCAATTAAGTAGTCCTAATAAAAGAGGAACACTTGACTTAAGCATTTCTCAAAGTATAATGTTTTCTTCCAACAAAAATTTCCCCCAATGTTAATATTTCCCCCCAGCCAGTCTTAAAACTTCAATCTGCCAAGTAAGTATTTTTAGTCATTTCATGCCCAAAGTTACTTCTGTTTTAAGCTATAGTTGTGTCATTTGTGGTCCAGCCCTTTAATAGATGAAGACCCTTGGTCATTGACCTTTTAGGAGAATTCTTTATATGGCACAATGTTCGAGAAACACAAGAGCCATCCTAGCTCGGGCATTCTAGTGCTCTGGTGGTAAGCAGGTGAAGACTCTCTTGAGTTTGGACTTCAAGCACATTTAGATTTTTACCCAGCTCCATTTCCAGGCTTATGATCTTAGGCAAGTTACATGTCTCTAGTTAAGTCTTTTCCTCGTCTGTAAAATGGCATGCTCTACAGTAGTATTAATATTCTATTTGGGTGCTGGGGATTGAATCCAGGGCCTTGTGCATGCTAAGCAAGGGCTTTACCACTGAGCTATACCTCCAGCCTAATTTTACTAATAGTAGTATTGAAACCTAACATCTATCTCAGAGTCATGATGATGAGAGGAGTTGTTAATATTTATAAACTGCTTGGAATACATCTTAGGTATTAGCAATTATTACACTATTTTTCTCAACATCCATTATATCTTTTGGTTGTTTTTCCTTAACTTCCCTCAGAACCATTAAAATAATCTTTCATTGTAACATATATTTTTTGTTCTCTGTAATGTTCTGCCTACATAAATGCATTCTCAAAATAACTAAAGGAGAAAAGGATCTAACAAATGTTCACAATGTTCTTTTCAATGTCTGTGAATGGCATGTAATTCTTATCATGGAGACCAGACCATGAATTCACAGCTATTGTTTGTTGTTAATTTTCCTATTTTTCTTTACCCAGTTAGATTCATTCTTTATTTCTTTGCAAAACCAAACCATCTCATATTAGTATTTTGTACTGGAAAGTTGAGTTTTGGATGTCAGCTTTGGTTATCAGGCCTAACACCTGAAAGGGGTGTGTGTGTGTGGAAAAAAAAAACCGCTTTTTTTTAAAACATCTATTAAACTGGGTATTCTGGAATTATCTATATGACTATAGCTGTATATTTTTAGCTTTTTATGGTATTATAAATCCTGTCCATTTTGATCATTGTTTACTTCATGTATTTCAGATACTTTCCTTGGGTTATGAAGGTAAAAATCAAGTCAGTGATACAGATAATTCAGCTTTCCCCCTTGGGTGTTCTAGTTGATGCAGAGCTAGGATTTTGGCCTGAACTACCTGGATCATTGGCTAAATGGGCCACCTATTTGGGTGAATGAGTGACTTGGTGAGTGGCTTAGCCTCTGGGGCGTAAATGGGAGGCACTGAGCACTTGTGCTCTTTTGCCCCCATGCTGTCACCTGACGCAGAGGACACAAACTGTCATATTTCCAGGCATAATCTTCCCTCTAGCTGGGCTCAGCTCTGGGAGAAAAGGCTAGGGCATGCTAAATTAGTGGGTGTGAGGAGCCTTGTCACTCATTCCTATGCAGAAGGCGTGCTGAAAACTCAGCCCTCAAAGGAGGAAGAGGGAAAAAAGAAGGGAGAGGGTTGGTTAGAATTTCTACTATAGTGTTCATTGGTAAAAAGTAATGAGGTATGCAGCATGATAGAATTTTATAGAAGCATATTTGTAATAATTTCTATCTTACCAGAAATATCCCCCAAACTGATGGATTCCATTCATTCATTGATCTCTCCAGCCGGGGATGGTTTGTCACTTCCTCTTGGGTAAACACAAGCCAAGTTCCCTCCTTATCCTCCCAACCTCCTCTAGCTGATTTTGGAGAATGTCTGGAGGATCAAGTGCCACCCCATGATCCAAAGCAGTCCAAAGGGCAGTCGTTTGCAAACCACCCGCATGGTTTTGGACAAATTCTTGTACCACTCCAGAGTTTCTCAGATTTTCATGTGCACAAAAGTCAAATGGGGCTCTTGTTTAAAATGCAGATTTGGATTCAGTAGGTGAGAGAAGGGCTGGACATGGGGCGCCTTTAACAAACTCCCAGCTGATGCCCACGCTTCTGGTCCACTGAGAGCACTTTGAGCCACAAGGATCCAGCCTGTTTCAAACCTATTCTTTTCTTTTAAATGGACTCCATTTTTAAACCTTAAATATACTCTTTAAAAAGAAAACTTTAAAAATATCACTATTCAGTGGCAGACAATGACAATAATATGGCTTATTAACATCTAGGAAGCCTTTGGTGCCTGCTGGTGCCCTGTTCAGGGCCTGGTTCCTTTGTGACAGTGGAGGTTTATGAGTACACCAAGTGATGACATTCTGCCATCATATGGAGACTTTCTCCTTGACTAGACCAGAGGATTAAAGGAGAGTTGAAAGGAAATGTCTTTCTTATTCAAGGTTATTAATGCTCACCTGGCACCCCAGATCACTAGCAATCTTACTTTGAGAAACACTGCATTTAACTAGTTCGCGGAAAGCTGAATTTATAAGTTGAAACCTATTAGTGAGATGCATGGATTTCTAGAGATAAAATGATTGGAGATGTGTTGAAATGTTTGCTACTCTGTGTTCTATTTCCTATGGGTTGGGAGAAAACGGGTATCCTTTATTTCTAAAAAGCTGCAATCTCCAGGCCCTATAAGTTACATTTTAAGAATAGAAAGGAAAGGAAAATGTTTTGGAAAATTGCATCTCAGGCTAACAGGAAGTTAGCTTCAAATGCTTAGGGACATCTTAGTGGGCCGCTTCCTCTTCTTCAAGTGACTCTTGCTTATGTTCAACTTTGGAATGAGTCCTCTTATTTGATGCAGTTTTTAAGATTAGGGCACTTTCTTTATCCTTTTATGTTGTAAAAACAACACAGCAACATTAATATAGCTTGTGTGTGTGGGGTGTGTGTGTGTGTGTGTGTGTGTGTGTGTGTGTGTGTGTTGGGGTGGTGGTGCTGGGGATTGAATCCAGGGCCTCATGCATGCTAGGCAAGCACTCTACCACTGAGCTATATCCTGGCCCTCAAATTCACCACAATGCCAATAATTCTTTTGATTCAGCTATATTAAAGGTAGAAACTACTACACAAATGCTCTGAGAGCAGCGAACAGACACCCAAAAACAAAACAAAACAAAAAAAACAAAAAACAAAATGTTTTAGAGTCTCAGTTGTAGTCACCTATGAGGATTTGAATTTAGCAAACTGCAGTTCCTTAACTTTGTGAAGGAAAAATGGGCTGTTACATCACTAGCTTTTAAGCATTTATTCTGACTTTACCAGACTCCCCCCTCAGGATAACATTTAGAATAAGTGTTTTTAACATACAGAGCAATACCTTGTGAATAAACATCAATTTCACACAACCAGGGGGAAAAAAAGTAAAATCAATGAATCTCCTGTAGGCATTTGAAAAACCCTGTACTTTTAAAGGAAGGAGTTTCACATGTTAAATAACTGGGAAACAAAAGCTCAAGAAGCCAGGCTATCGGTTGTAAAGGTTTTTCCCCATGACCTGCTGCAGACAGAAGAATGCAGCTGGGAACTTCTGAGCACCTGTCGTGGTTGGCACTCTACTTATCCAAGGATGGGCAGCCACCGAACCACCGCCCACATGGCAACTCATGGAGAACAGCTAAGCAGTATCATTTTTTTAAATCTCATAACTGGAATCCTAAGGAAAATGGTGAGTTTTTTTTTGTAGCAGTCTTTTTAGTTTTCCCTGTTGGTTTTTGAAAGAATAAATTGAATGAAGAGATGTCTAGATGATATAATTATATATGGCATTTTCATTTTTTTCTTGAATCTTTAAGATTTAATAATCCCAATATTCTTACTGTATGCTTTGAGAGTTTTGAAATTGCTATCCAGCGAGGATTCAAAACAATTGAATAAAAGTTTGAAAATAGAGCCGGGCGTGGTGGTGCACGCTTGTAATCCCAGTACTTTGGGAGGCGGAGACTGGAGGATCCGGGTTCGCGGCCAGCCTCAGCGCGCGCGCGCTCTCTCTCTCTCTCTCTCTCTCTACCTAGTGAGGCCCTCCGCAACTTCGTGAGACCCGGTTTCAAAATAAAGCATAAAAAAATAGGGCCGGGGGTGTAGCGCGGAGGTAGAACACCCCTGGGTTCAATCCCCGGTACCGCAAAAAAAAAAAAAGTTTGAAAATAGTGTTTTACTTATCTTTTTTAAGATGCAGAATCAATATTTAGAAGCAAAGGGATAGAGATTACAAAAAAGCATTAAAAATCTTTTATATATTGGAAATACATGTATATGTATTCAATTTAAATATTAACATATATCCTTTGATATATATGTTTTATATATATATATAGTCATATATAATCAATATATTTTATGGCTATTAAATACTGATCTATATCCTTGGATTTTTTAAAAACTTAGATATATACTGTCTTTGGAGGAACTACCTAAATTATCATATGATCTCAAACATTTTCATTCATGATAAAAGAGTAAAGTTTCCATGTCACAGTATACTATAAATGTACAAACAAAATGAGACGTTTTTTAAGGTTAAAAATAAAAGCTAGAGATCAGTTTTAGTATCTAAGCAGAAAAACTTATCATATTTTCAGTTCTTAGATGGAGATTAGAAAATAAACTCTTTGAACTATGAAATTATTACATCTTAGCTGGAGACAACCAATGGATCATTAATTATTGCTGAGAATCTTTCTTTAAAAATGCAGTTTTTATTTTTAAGGGTCCTTTCTATTGAATTTTCCTTTCTTGGCCCCCTTGTTTCTGTGATTTTAATTCCAGAATTGTGAAGCCAGAGTGGTTTGCTTTTAGGGAAGCTAAATCTTCTTCAGTCTTTAAAAAGGCTATCCTACTGATGAGAGAACAGAAGGTTCGAATTCTTTTGAACAGAAATGGCTGTGCAAATATTTAATTCATTGTTCTTTGCCGGTCTTTTCAGGGCTTGATTGTTGGAACTATGCTTTAATTGGTCTTTTGCAGTCCTGATTATATAATCTTAGGACTTAATATGTTGAAAAAGACATTAAAAATCATTAGACCTCTCCTTTTTATCACTCAACTTTCCCCACCTTTTCTTCCTTTTTAATAGTGGAATCTTTTCTTTTAACCAAACCAAAATTTCAGACATAGTCCCCAGATTATAACAGGGACCAGAGCTGCTCTTCTGGGAACACAGGGTCTCTGTGTCTCAGATGGTCTTGGCCTCCCTTGGTAGGGACAGTGTATAGAGGGGACAGTGGGGGTCCTTGCAGATTTTGCCCATGGGTCAAGTTTTAGCAGAGGCCAATGGAGAAAGCATCTGTTTACCATTTACACACTGAACTAGGGTGAAGTCGGTATTTGGCCTGTACTGTTTGTAGGATGTGTGCATGCTGAATTGTCCAAGTTGCCAAGTCCCCGTGCTTTGACTCCATTTGGTTCTACTAAACAGTTTTGGCACAGTCGTTTTGATTAACATCAACCTTGCTTATGTTAAGTAACCATTCAGGTTATTTATTATGTATTACTCTCATGCTTTGGAATGAGCAGACTCCAAAACCTTGCCTCATATGGATTCCATATGTGGCTTTTAAGTTAGCAAAAACACAAAGGCTTCCAATTAATTTGCACATAAAATTGCATAGCAAAGACATTAAGCTTGATGGCACAGGCATTATTTGAAATCCTTTGTCATCTCTAATATCATTCATATTTCATTTAAACAAGCTATTAGGTGTTTGAAGATTCTGTGGTGATAAACATAATCTACAGATTCACATATGTCCTATTTGGTTTTTTATTACTGAATGCAAATATTCATGGAATTTATTTTGTTGTTTGTTTTCACTGATGAGCTCCAGAGAGTATGGGATGATGTATATATAACAAAAAGACACTTATTCTTTTATTTCCTTTTTTTGTGGTACTGGGGATTGAACCCAGGGGCATTCTACTTCCGGGCTACACCCCCAGCCCTGTTTTTTATTCTTTATTTTGAAACAGGATCTTGCTAAGTTGCAGGGAGGGGGGTGGCTCAGTAAGTAGCTGAGGCTGGCCGCGAACCTGGATCCTCCTGTCTCAGCTGCTCAAGTACTGGGATTACAAGCGTGCACCACCACACCCGGCTTATTCTTTATTTCTGTCACCCCCACCCCCCCAGGTTAGGCAGAGGATGTTGCAGTGTTTAAGACAGTGGTTAAGAGGGAGACTGCCTGGGTTCAAGTATGGGCCTTGACACTTCCCACTGTATGGCTACGAGCAGTTACTTCATCACTCTGACTGCTAAGAAGTGGGTAGTCCCTCTTGGGTCATGGTGATGATCAGATGATGTCCTTGCAACCCTGAACGCGATACCTGAGAGGGCCAAGGACCCAGTGATGACTACTCAGCATAATAGTTGCAGGCTTTTGGTTCCTTATCACCTGAGAAGGGTGTGGTCTATGTCCAGGAACCTCAGCTCTCCTCGTGAGGGAAGCACACTCTGTATGATAGAACTTCCCTCATTCCAACCTCTGTTTCCTATTGTCCTTCACACAGTAGGATGGGAGGAGATTGGGTCTCCATCCTTCCCTTCGGCAACTGGCTCTGAGTGTTTTTCTAGCCTGGGCAGCTGCCACATCCCCTCTCCCTGGAACCTTCATTTCCTCTCATGGTTAGCTCTAGCTGTCCACTATGTCTGGCCTGGCCTGGCCAGCCCTCTGTTTCTGTATTACAATGCCAGCATTTCTTATGTCTTACCTAGAGGGTCATTTGGAGGCCACAGACCTACTTTTTTTTAAATAGTAGTAAATGCAGAACACTATAGTTTCAATAAAACAACATATAGAAAACTAAAACATTGCAATTACCTAATAAATATTAGTCAAAATAAGTTAGTTGGATCTAAAATAATTTCTTAGCTTAGGAACAAAATTAGCATTCATCTGGGCCTTACTACAAAAATTTGTTATGTATAAATAGGTACCTCTGTGAACTTGTATATTAGTTGGATTTTTTTTTTTTATCACTGTGACCAAAATACCTGACAGGAACACCTTAGAGGAGGAAAGATTTATTTGGCTCATGGTTTCAGAGGTTCAGTCCACAATTGGCTGGCTCCAAGGCAGGAATTTCATGGCAGCAGGGTGTTGCAGAGGACAGCTGGTAATGGCAACTGGGAAGCAGAGAGAGCCAGAAGAAGGGACTTGGTACAAGTGTAGTCTTCAAGGCCACACTCCAGCCACACCATATCTACCTATAAATACCATCCAGCAAGTCCATTCAGAATATTAATCCACCAATGGATTTATCCACTGATGAGATTAGAGCCTTGATTCAGTTATTTCACCTGTGAACATTTTTGCATTGCCAACACATGAACTTCTCCTGTAGACATTCTATATCCAAACCATAATAAGTTGCTTAATTTATTAACATATAATTTATTCTGATAATTATAAATTCTCTAATTGAATTTATATTTGCATGCTTACTTTTTTAAAACTATCGTGTTTATGAGCTGCTGAACTTTAAGGAATCTGTCATTTTAAGTTGTTTTTAATTGAGAAGTAAAATTCTGACTAAAAAATCTTGATGTTTTAGTAAAAGAAAGCGGCCTCCCTCTCCAAAGTGAGTGCCTTTCAGAGGTGAACATTTGCCAAGTGGAATTTCGTCTGATCACTTTTCATTTTCTGAGCTATCAGAGGTGATTTCTCTTTCTTCCATGACATAAATAAAGATTTCTGGAACTAAAGTTTTGTCCAGATTGAGACCAACTTGTATCTTTTCATTCTACTCTTTATCTCTTGATTTTGGGTACATTTCCAAACATAGGTAAGTCTCTAAAGGTGGAGAAGGTGAAGCCGAAAGGAGGAAGAGAAGCAAAAGCCAGGTTGGGTCTGCATATCAGAGAAGAATATGTTGAGGGGAACCCCAGACTGTGCCCTGGAACAAACATTTACATTGCAAGATGTCCAAAGGCCCTTCCAGTGAGGGGCATCTGCGGCTGCTTTGTAATCTATGACACAAAGAGTGTAGTGGAGTTCATGTGGAGGAGTTGCTGCAATCATGAACTTTGTAAGGATGGTTGTCTAAGTGCAAGAACATACACAGGTCATGGAAGACACTACTCCACATGTCTACTGTGCTTCTGCATGTCTTACTGGACATGCCAAAAATGCCTCTTACCTGGTGCATTTCTTAGGGTTGTGTTTGCAGTGTCATTCTGGGATGACATAATGTCTCTCTGTAGGACAAAGAGCAGTCTCACATGCTGCGTACTATAAAGCAGTAGGATCCACAACATTTGTTCTTCAGCTGTGAGGCAGACCCACTACATGTGAAGTTTCTACTTGGTCCCTCGACACCACCCCCCTTGGATGTTGGGGGCAAAGGGAACTGATGCAAACCATGCTCACGCTGCCTGCTGCATTCAGAAAGATAGAGTTCTTTGACTAAGGAGTCTCTTGTCTTCTGCCAGCCTTCATGAAATAGTAATAGATTAATTTATTGCTTTATAAGTAGGCTGAAATCAAATTGAGAACCAATACAGTTGTGTATATGTTGACTATATAGCCAGTTAAATGTGTGTAGATGTGTCCTGTATAGGAGATAATCACCTGGGCCTCTCCTACAAAGAGTGTGGTTAGGAAGGGGATGGCAGGTAGCTCCTCAGAGACTCTTGGGTTTCTTAGACCCAGGCACTTCCTGTCTGTGCCACCAGCCTGTGTCTCTCCAGGGAACTGAGGGGGACCAGGGCATCTTTACCAAGATGTTGTAACCTGAATTGGTTAAGATTAAAATGAACATTTGTACATCAGCAGAGTCCAGTGTTACTGGGAGGAGAGAACACAGTGTTAGAGGCCAGGGCACCAACTATAGACTGGCAGGGGCAAGATGCAGAGACTGGCAGACATCTGGCGCTGAAGGAGGAGATGCAGATGGGTAAGTCCAGGCCAAGGCAGTGGGACAGAGCCAGGAAGGGGCAGGAAGAGCCTGTTCTCAGGTAGGTTGTTCTCAGGAACAACCTGGCTCTGTGGAAATTGGACTGGGGAAGACACTTTCTACATTTGCTCTTTGGTATTTATGCATTGAATTGTTTCTAAGCACTCAGTCAGTGTATTGGAGAAGGACACTGAGATCACCTCCAAGCTGGCTGAGGTGATTTAGACAAAGAAGCATTTATAATTAGCAGTTGTGCAACTGATAAGAACATTTGTTTGGAACAATGTTTTCTTGTGCTTTCTCTTTATCTATAAAAGTGTATTTACATGTTATCTTCAGTAGGTTTTGCTCCTTCCCCCATCAAAAGAATAATACGAGTTAGAGTAATTAGGCCTGAAGTTAAGATTCTAGATGGAAAGAGGATTCCCAGGGTTCAAATATAGGAAATAAGGTGTTGAAATCTCACTCTTGTTGTTTCCAAGGTGAGTGTTACTGGCAGTCAGAACCCAATTCTAAATAATATTTTTCATTCATTTGATGATATGCAAAAGTGATTAACTACCTGTAGCTGTCAGCTGAGATCTATAATGACAGCTGAAATCTAGAGATTCCAGAATTGAGTAAATGCATCCATGGATCAGGAAGTCAATTTTAACGGGGAATTATCTGTGGGAGAATGACACCCTATCCCTGTAGCCACATACAGCTACACAGGTTGTGAACTGCACAACTCCTGAGGATGTATGTGATGCTCCCTGGAGTTGTGTAGGGCAGTGCTGTGTACACTGGGAGTGGTAAGGGCAGCCATTCTGAGGTTTAAGTGGCATAGAAAGTAGATGATCCTTTTAAGTTGAATGGCTTCAGATATTTCTGGTGGTGTACTGATGCCTCTCACTTTTTGAAGTGAATTATGGTGGTGGTAGTGGTGGTGGACTCTTCATGGGGCGTTGGGAAGCCCCCTGCCAGGGGAGCGCGGTCCTCAGCCTGACAGGTACGGCTCAGGAGCCTGGGACCTTGAAGCCTGGCCCAAGACACTTCACACTGGGTCTGCTCTTCTAGCTGGTCTGCACTGGGAGGCCAAAAGACCTGTAGTTTCCTCAGCTCCATCATTATACCCTTGAAGGCAAGGAAGCTACTTGTTTACTTAATCAGTGAATAAGCTCTTGGTTGTTCATGTTAGAAATAGTTGTCCTGTTTGTGAATTTTTCATTTTCAGTTAATTCTTTTATTTTTAACTGATGCATAAAATTTGTATGTGGCTGTTTGTGAATTAATGGCCTGTCCATAATTAGGGTTGACTCTTGAATCTAGTCTATTTGTTAGAAAAATGGAGAGGCTTCCAACCAAATTTTTAGCACTTTTCTTTTGCTTCTAACTATATACACGAGGTGTTAGCTAGTTCAAATGCATAGGTTAATAGAAATTGTATTTTAATATGTAAAGCTATTTTTATTGCATAGCCCTGAAAAAAGTTTTAGGAAATAAAGACTGTGTATTAACATAAACTTTTCTTTAGCATTCTAAATACATTCTCATTAAAAATACATACAATTTTGTAGGGATTTGGAAGGGACAGTGAGAGATTTGGGAGTGGAACTCTTCCCCATCCTCACATGCAGATACACCACTGTTGCCTTCTATAAGAGCCAGTTCTGCCCTACCTCTTGGTTTTTGAGACAAATAGCCCAAGGTAACTTGTACTATCCTTATAGGTAGGCAGAGTTACCAGCTCCTAGTATGTACCTTGTTCCCTACTGAAGTGAGTTGGGTCAGACAGCCTCCAGGAAAGCCCGGAGGACCAATTCTATTTATCACTCCCATACCGTCTTCCTCCCAGCAGGAAATACTATGCCTTATGTAATAGGATTTTGCATAGCAGAAGGCAGGGGGACTTGGCATCATTAGGTCTGAATTTACATCTCATTTCTGTTGATTTCTAGCTATGTTGCCTTGTCTCATTTTAAGCTTTTTGAGTCTCAGTTTCCCCGTAGGTAAAGTGGCTATGTTGGGAGACAGTTTTCCACAGGTCTCTCATGCTTCTGCACATCTTATGAACTGAGGTACTGATTGCCTTTGTTCTGGACTATCTTCTCAAGGATGTTTGTATAGTAAAAAACCTTGGAAGATAGATGACCATTAAAGATATTTGGGTTCCCTAAGTTCAGGAGTTCTCTCTTGTAGTGCACTTCATTGCATGAGCCCTCTTTGCATTGTCCTGTGGGAACTGGAGCTCGGGGAACTGGCACAAATGCTGATACTGTGGCTACTGCTGTGCCATGAGTAATAAACTGTTCCTTGTCTCAAACCCAAGAATTTCATGTCTTCTGGCCAGCATCCATGAAACTGTTAGTCTAACTTGTTAGCTTCTCTAGGCTCTAATCACAGTACTGCAGGTAATAACACATGCTTAGTCTTGACTTGATCAGTGTGCCCGCTAATTCTCTCTTCCACCTGCCCCTGCCTTGGTCCAGGTCATTACCGTTTCTCACCTGCCCCATTGCGATACTCCCTTCCTTCCCCAGCACTGTGTTCTCCCCACTCTGCTGCAGGGAGGTCCTCCGGTGGCAAGTCTGATGGTGTCTCACTCCCCTGCTTTAATTGCTAAAGTGGCTCTTCATTTGGGCAGGATTAAAACCAAACACCGTTATAGGGATCGTGCCTGTTTCTCACTGCTCATACTTTCACCTCGGTGTTCTGTTCCCCCCTCACCTGGAAGGACCAAAGGGGAGTTCATGTTCCCTAGGTACAGGAGTCCTCTGCTGTGGTGCAGTGCACCACGTGTACAGGTGTCGCTTTTGGTCCTTTTCCCATCACCCGTGGGAAGTGAGGGTTGGGAAACTGTCAAATTGTGAACTTATTTATGTTTCCTGACCCTGTAACTTTGTGCTTATCTGTGCTTTCAATGACATTTCCACCATCTCTGTGTATCTTCTCATCAGCTGGGTGCAGTGGCACATGCCTGTAATCGCAGTACTTGGGAGGCTGAGACAGAGGCCCTCAGCAACTTAGACCCTGTTTCAAAATAAAAAATAAAATAGGGCTGGGGGTATAGCTCAGAGGTAGAATGTCCCTGAGTTCAATCCCAGTGCCACACACACACAAAATGAATGTTATCTACCATAAAAAAAGTAAAGAGTAGTAAAGAGGTCGCGAGTGCAAGGCACTTACGTCAGGGCTTGACTGGCTGCTGCTTCCGCTGCTGTTGCTGCTGTTCTTGCCAGAGGTGGTTCTAGAGTTACAACCTTTACTTGCTTTTCCTAAACTTCCTCTACTCCTGCCCCATCACATAATTTATGGTGGCTCCATTTTAGCTGTTCAGTCCTTTAGTATATATTTCTCATAGCTCTTTTCCAGAAGTATTTTAAAAATCATCTAAATCGCAGCTAAGGCTGGGGGTGTAGCTCAGTTGCAGAGCATGTGCCTAGCATGCATGAGACCTGGGTTCATCCCCAGCACCAAAACAACAAACCTCAAACAAACATACCTAAATCTATTGTAAAACTAAGAAGGAGTTTATATATTTTTCTTCTGGCCGGTTGGATGGCATGTACCAGAGGAGGCTGTGGAATGCTCTTAGCTACAAGTGCCAGTCTGGCACACAGTCCTTTTCAGTTTGAGTGGCTCCAGGAAATCCATCTTGTTCTGTTTTGTAGTCTCTCTCTTTCTTTTTTTCCTCTTTCTGCACCTTATTTTCCACCTGATGGTCTTTGATTCACAGCAAATTGTTTGTTTTCTAAAGGATAAATCAAAGGTGAGTTTAAATGGTTAAAATATAAGCTGACCATTGAACTGTGCATTTTACAAGCTGCCAAATCACATGGGCTCTGTTCTGTCCAGCTGGGTCCACCATTGGAACTGTTTGAAACAAAAGTGAAAGGATAAAAGCATCAGTCAGTAAATCGCTCTCTCATGTGGGGATCACCCTGGTGGGATTGCACCTCCCCAGGTCTCTTCTCACGATGACCCCATCAGCGTGATCCATTTAGAGGCCCATTTCCCACTGGCCTTTCAGGTCCTATGGTGCAGGACCTGGATGACTGGGTTTTGTCCCAGGTCTTGGCAGGGCCTGGCTCCCAGAAGACATTCCATAAATTGTTTTGAATGCATGAGTGACTCAGTAAGAAAATCTGAGAGTGCTTAGTTAACTGTAAAGTGTTAGCTGAATGTGAACTAATATTTTCCCCCATCTCTGATGTGGCAAGCTGTGTGGCTGCAGGAGTGGGTCACTGACGGTGGGTTTTGGGGGGAAATGCCCATGACACTGGATTTTCTTTCTCCTAATGCTGCTGTCCTGTCATCTCCCGCCCGCCCTGAGTGGTTGGCAGGCCTGGCTGTGAAGCAAGTCCTAAGTAGCAGACTCTTGTGATCCATTTTAGTTCAAACCTAAAAGGACTTTCTAAAGAATGGGCATCTTTTGTCTCTTCTCCCTCTCCCTTCACATGGGTTTATAATCCCTTTAATCCTCTAATCATCTCCACCTAATTTTCACCACCTCAATTCTGGTCTTCATCTGTAGAGATTTATCTGTCACCCTTTTGCGTGTCCAGAATATCTTTTCTCTGAGACCTGCAGATACGTCCTTTGTGTGCCTTGGATACTTTCTGAAACCTTTAATTGAGTTGGGGAATATCTGGTAAGATAAGGAGGTGGTAACTGTGTTTTTAGAAATTCACTTTAGGACAAAGCATCTAACAAAGGATTTCTCCCTCCATGTATGGACTTACTTTATAGCAAACATTTTATAATAGCACATACAAGCTAAACCACATTTAATGAATGGGTTTTATTGCAAATAATATGATTACACAAAGAGGGGAAAGGTACCTTTCTGCGCATGTCAGTTGACAGCAGTTGAATATTTGAAATGGAAACTTTCCTAGAAAATCTGGGATGTGGCAGAATCAGGTAGGGAAAGTAAATGCTCTAATCCATACTTTGGTCACAGACATTTTTCCTTTGGTGGCCAGTGTCGGGCAAGGCAGAAGGCCCTTGTACCCATCTGCTGTAGAGTTAGCTCTTGGAAGAGCGCCACTTCTTACCACTTGAGCCCTGGCGATAGCTCCTGATGCTACTGAGCATATTTGCCTGCTTGTCAATGCTTTTTATGAAATGGGGGGTATGATACAAACCTAAGTTGTGAGTAGTTTTCACTGTGGTTGATCATTTTTAAATGCATGGGAATTCTTGGTTTTATAAAATGCAGAACAGACTGGAGTATGTTGCTTTTCCTATTTGTGATATATGTCATGAAAATCCAGTCTTTGGTGTTAGTGGTACAGGGTGGTGCAACCACTCTAACCTCTGCCATTCCTTTGTGTGTTATTTATGAGGTTTTCTCAAAGGGTGACTGCTAGTCATTTTGAATTCTGTTTAAAAACAAAATTCATTCCACCAAGTGATGAAATAAATGGGGAACAGATGTGATTTTAAGATTTCTCAGTCCTAAAAAGGATTTGAGATTTGAATGCCATCTCTAAAGAAGGGCAACTTCCTGTATTGTTCAGAACTCTAATAACCTCATCTTCAGTTGTATTATTGGGTGACATACTGAACAGGTCATTGCAAACACTGAGAATTATTGAGTTGTTTAGGTGAATCTGTCTTGTTTAGATTGCTGAAAGGCTCATTGATTTGTGGGTGTGGGAAAACTGTGGCAGGATAGTTTTAGCGCTTGCATTTCATTTTAACACTGTCACCAGGGATTTTTGAGGCTGTATGAACAAGATTACTAGTCCACCCTAAGGCAATTTAGGGTTATATAGGGAACCTGCTTTGTTGTTTTAGGTTCAGGCCTTTCTTTTTTTTCTAACTGACCCAGAATCTTGCAAACCTCCTCACCCACCACCAGGGTTTTTGGATATTACCTCTCAGTTTTTCTCTTTTTGCCCTCTTTAGTTGACCTACACAAATATCACCCTGGTCCAAGCCTCCATCATCCCGACTGTGCTGGCCTCCTGCTTTCCTCCCTGTGGTCCGTAGTCCGTGCCAGATGGTCCTGTCCCATTTCTGTCTGATCATGACACTCCTATCCTACAAGTGACCCCATGCTTCCTGTTGCCTGTGTTGTAGCCGAAACCCCTCCCTGTCTGCTTTTCCTCTTCCAGGGCCCACTTTGAGTCCTTACTTATCTTCTCCTTCTCCTTCCTCACCCCAGTCCCCCAACCCCCAGTTCCGTTAACCCTTGGAACATTGTGTCATACCTCCCAGCACTTTTCCTTCATCATTAGGTTAGGTCATTATTACATATTTGGGTGTTTATTTGATTATATTCTGCACTCGGCAGTCAGTTTTAAGGAACTGTAGTATCCATTTAATCCAGCATTGATGGTAGACTTCACACCCAGGGCAGGGGCTTTAAAGTGCTCCGTGGGACTTGGTTTTCCATGACAGTGTTGGTTTATACCTGCAGTCCCCATGTAATTATTAACAGTGTCCCCTTTCACTTTCAAGATTACTCATTTGGGTGACAGCATATACTGTGAACTTTTTAAAACCCAAGGGTGTGAAACCATTCAGGTGAAGGGTTCCGTTGTCCGGCTTGTAGAGCAGGAGAGCTGGGCTTGGGTGTGCTGTTGCTTAATTCTGATTCAGGCTGAAGATACATTTTTATTCTAGCAACTCTGGCAGCGTTTACACATATGCATGTTTTAACATTTTGAAGGAATCAGAACATTCTCTGTGCACCTGGGATTTTGGAATGCAATAGTGGGAGTCATCAAGACTGTTACATAAATGGAAAATAAACACAGGTGGCAGAGGGCAGGTACTTCTGCCAGTCCAGGGCTGACACACTTGGTCAGAAGGGTCGAGGATGCTACTGCATTTGTTTGGGGAGCTGTTCTCATTTCAGGGTGAGCTGCTCCTTAGGCAGCCATGTGTTTAGGGGCCCATTAAGAAGTGCGTGGCTGATCTGTGCTTCCCTTTCTCTGCCCATCTGCACACTTAAAGAAGGTGGTATAGACAGTGCTAGGACGATTTTGTTGAATTAAAACAAAAACAAAACCCCCCGAGGGTGGCATCAGACCCTGGTTTGTTCCCTCCTTCTGTCCTTCCTCCCCTCCCTTTATTTTGTTGCTAGGAATTGAACCTAGGGGCATTCTACCTCTGAGCTACACCCTCAGGCTTTTTTATTTTTTATTTTGGAACAGGGTCTTGCTAGGTTGCTGAGGCTGGCCTCAAACCTGTGATCCTCTTGTCTCAGCCTTCCAATTACTGGGATTCCAGGCATGCACCGCCACACCCAGCTGAGGCCCTGGTTCTAAGGCCTGCTGTAGCCCAGAGCCGTGGACTCAGTTTCCTCCTCTTTGACTTGGAGCTGATGTTCACCTGCCTTGGGAAAGCCTCTGAAGAATGGATCAGGAACATGCTGTGCAGGGGACTTTCAGATTGCTGGCTCCCTTCAGGGGAATAGGTGTTTATGCGACACTGGTCTGAAGATAATTTTTATCAGATTCCACAGCCTGAGGTCTCAAAATATAACAACAGCAAAAAGTCTCTTGCAGGCCCCAGTGCTTCACAGCATTTGGAGCAGACAGAACTTGAGCTGGTGGATTCCTTTGTGTTGGCCCTGCAGGGCCAGGCATCCCAGGAGGCTGGTGGAGGCCCATGCAGTCAAGAAGAGATACGGGAAAGCAAAGGAACAACAAAAACACAGGGGTGCTACCATTGCCTGTGTCAGGTGTGTTCATTTCATGGACACAGGTGCAGCCACCCAGGGTCAGGTATGGAAGATGCACAGTGAAGGCTGCATACTTCCGGGATATCAGGGTGGGCAAATGAGAGGCAGGTGACGGGCTCTGGCTTTCCTCGGTGGAAAGGTTCAGTGTGGGGGTTGTACTGTGCTGCCGGGTCGCACTGAACCCCCAGAGCATGAGAACATGGGGGATGCTCAGGCCTCGTCAACAGTTCGCCCGCCCAATGATTCAGCAAAGTATTTTCAAGGTTTCTCTACTCGCTAAGTATCTACAACAGGCTGGATTTGGATTGGCTGAAAAGGAAGGTGAAACGAGGTAATCATAATTAGATAATTTTTTTCAAGTTCTGGCATCTTGCATTCTCTGCCAACCAGAAATATTCCAGCAGAACCATGGCGATGCCTTTCATCTGCTGAGCCTCCCAGATGGCAGCTTCTCAGCCAGTGAGCAAGCGAGAGCGTTTGAGATTCATGAGTAAGTTAATTCCCTTTCTTGATATGACCCAGTGAACTTGGCGTTTCCTGTTCCTGCTTAGCACCAGCGCTCTGTCGTCCTGAAATCCCTAGCCCTGCAGGACCTTTAAAAGCCACCAGGCCTCATTTAGAAGAGAAAAGGGTTTCAACTTCCCATTAATAAATGGCCATCTAAATAGAGCCTTTAACATGCTTTCTCAGACAACTCCTTGTGAACTGAGTGTCCTCTAAACTCCTTGTGGACAGAGGCGCCTCTTCTGCTGGGAAGCACCATGTCCAGGGAGCCATCTCTGGACGCCATCTTTTCTCATCCTGGGCCCCGTCTCAGTCTCTGGGGTTGAGAGAATCCTTCTCCTGGCTGAGGGATCTTCCCCATCACTCATTCAGTCTGGGGATGTCTGTATATTGTGCTTGCCTAGGACTAATCATATAAGACGGACGATTCTTGTACTTTGGGAGCTCTCAGACCCATGGAGGAACGATATGTAATAAATACTCAAAAGGGAAGTGGTGTGTAAGCCTCAAGATGAAGTGGCCAGGGATGCTTCAGAGGCCGTGTTACTGTGTGTGTTGAAGGAGGGTTAGGGATTTGCTGAGCAGAACATGTGCCGTATTTTCTCCCTCCGGCCTACTGGCCTGTAACGGCTACAGTGCTTGCTTCCTCTGGTCTTTATCCTCTTCTTATTCCCTTGAGAAGTCTTGCAGCCTACCCTGGGTGTAGTCCTCTTGAAGCTTTCATACTGTTTAATAGCTACTCAGAGGCTACCACCTACTTCATCTCTGTTATTTTTGTTCCCTTCCTAGATTATAAACTCCAACCAGGTCAAATGCAGTTAGTGCAAATGGCAGGCATTTGGGGAAAGCTTTGTGGTTGGTTAGTTGAGTATTTTTATAGGTCATTATTACCTGGTTATTTAAGTATGACAAGACAGTTCAACAATGATTTTTAAGTATAAGCAGAGTATCTGATTTTTAAAATTTTATATATTTTTTAAAGAAAAGCATAAGTTTGTGGTCAGCACCACATGTTCATTTGTTCTTTTGTTCATTCATTCCTAACAGTCTCTACCTATGGGCACAAAACCAGTCTTTTTCTTCATTGATATTTTTTGAATCCTGATTTTTTACTGCACTAGGGATTTTATTTAAACTTGATAATTATTTTGATAAATCTTTATCACTTAGATACTGGCTTAGAGCTAATTCTTTTCTATTAAGTACCTTTTAGAGTGGCTGACCATAAACCATTTGAGAAATTATCACATTTTATTAATGACTTTTGAGATTTAGCAGCAACTTAAATTGATATTAATGGAATGTGCTTTGAGTAGAAGGCCAGAAGACAGTGTTTCACTCTGAAAACCAGGGCAGAGATGAGAACATAATTTATCATCAGGTTAGGCCAGTGTATCAAAATAATACAAGGTTTGTTTCTTTTTTAATTCTTTTTTTTTTTTTTTGCGGTACCGGGGATTGAATGCAGCGGTGTTCTACCTCCCCGCTACACCCCCGGCCCTATTTTTTATACTTTTATTTTGAAACCGGGTCTCACGAAGTTGCGGAGGGCCTCACTAAGGAGAGAGAGAGAGAGCTGAGGCTGGCTGCGAACCCGGATCCTCCGGTCTCCGCCTCCCAAAGAAATGGGATTACAAGTGTGTGCCACCATGCCCGACTTCTCTTTTTTAATTCTTACATGAAACTTAGGATGTGGTGAGCACTGTTGGAAGTGCTGCTTGTATGTGTTGGTTTATTTAATCTTCCCAGTAGCCCTGCGAGATGTCTGTACTATTATCCTTCCTCACCCTGTACAGATGAGGAGGTTGAGGCCCAGAGAGGGGCATGGGTTGGCCATGGCCCTGACTGTGTGCTCAGCGCTCATCCCTCTGGGACTGAAGATGTTCTCGTTATGTACATAATGGAGAATACCACTCAAAGTTTGTGAAGTATTTCAGAGATACATTCTAAAATTTATTCTTTTGCCAGTTTAGGGCAACTGTACTTATTATTTCTGTTACAGGATAATATGTATGTGTGTTCATGATTGTTTAGGTTTTTACTTTTTATTTAATTGTAAAAATATATATATGTATATATCTATAATGGTTAGTATTGAACCTATTTAAAAACAAATAACTTCACATTTTGGTAAACTAAGAGAAGTTCAAAGAATTAACCTTTCTAAAGCAAAGCGATTTCAGTTAAAAATTATAAGCTTTGCTTTACCTTGACATTTGTGGGAATGCCATTTAGAGAGATGTTAAAGTAATTTATACATAATAATATTAGTTTATTCATGCTTTCTCTCTGAAGTCCTGTTAGAACAGAATGTAAAAGTATAGTTCAGTTCTGATAGCTTAGGCGGTTGAGTTTCTTGTTTTTTAATAGCTGGGGTTGTAGATTCCTGCGTTTAGCAGGACCAGGCAGAAAACAAGCCATCGAAGGTCAATGCTAGGAAGGATATGGGGAGTGGTGGGGAGCGTGGTAAAGCAGTTAGCCGCTTGGAGGGAGGGGGGCTGCCTTCTTCCAGATGAAGGGTTGACCTGGAAACAGGCCTGTGTTGCCAGACCTAACCATTTTCCAGGAGTGGCTAGAACTCCACATTTTTAAAATGAGAACTTCTTACCATTAATACTTTCGAAGAAAATGTAAATGAAAACAGACCAGTACCAGACTGGTGGACCCCAAATGCAGAGGGAAGTAGGGGACGAGGAGGTGCACTGCATTCATCTGTAGACTCTCCTGTCGTCACGTTGAACGTGTGCCCACTTTCAGTTGCCTGTTGACATATACCATATATAGTTGTATCTTGCAAAAGCTGCATGTAAGTTAATTTTTTCCCTGTATTTTTAAAGTAGCCTTATTATGGGAGAGTGGGGTACTTCTGATGACTGCTTTTGTCCAGCAAATCATCATATTTGTTTTGTGTATTTGTACTTATGTGTTCGAATGGGAAATGCTGTTAGATATCACATACTGCTTGAGTTAAGAAGGTCATTAACTAGGCATACTTTGGTTACTCTGAGGTTCTCATGGCTGTGCTGTTTGTTGTAATGAGATTTGACCTGCCAAGCATGGTGGCGCATGCTTGTAATCCCAGTACTTTGGGAAGTGGAGACCGGAGGATCCGGGTTTGAGGCCAGCCTCAGTTCTCTCTCTCTCTCTTCCTGTCTCTCTCTCTCTCTCTCTCTACTTAGTGAGGCCCTCC